>SSSI01000869.1:0-30024 GCA_004796505.1 Oryzaephilus surinamensis
GCACAATAAAGCTGGTGTGCTTGTATCTTTAGTTACATCGAACCGTAACCATAGGTTACGCAAACAAACATCAACCTACGGGTTTTCGTTCACTACATAATACACAAAACTAATCGACTACACATAGTTAGATTAATAAATTGAATATAGAGAACCGGATATTTTTGTTGATCAAAACTAAATTATCAGTGTTTAGTTTATTAAAAAGTTTCTAATTAAATTAAATAAACGTTAACGAACGTATTTTGTGTTTGTTTGATTAAAATTTACGTTAAAATAATTTTCAACTAAGTTTTGCCTGAACGATTTTCATATAACTATATACAGCCCTCTCCCTGCGAGTATCTTTCAAAACTTGCCTGCATTTACGTTAATTAAATTTTCGAATTGTGTAAACACTAAATTACGATACAATGGAGGTGATGGAGGATGGAAACCTTATGGACAAGGTCCATATTTTAATTCAACGCGACATGGAATACTACAAGGTTTACAATTTAATTAATTCCACACTTTTTCCTTTTGTCACACACACTTTAATTTTAATCGCAGAGCAAACAGTCTGTGCTACAAGAACTGATTTGTCCGGGAATAATTGGTGGCCGTTTAGATTTTCCTCGTTTCGCATCCTTTGCTGCCATGAAACTGGTACTTTGGTGGGAAGAAGAGTTCGTGGCGGCGTACAGAAAACCCTCCGGGTTTCTACAGCCGTTGAAGGACGACAATCCACTATCGCCGGACGAAAAAGAGGGCGGTTGTGGTGGTATTGTGAAAGCATCCGATCCGACCAAATTCACCAACTTAATTAGCAAATCGGCCGATCAGTTTTTGGAACATTTGCACGTTTTAACGCAGGAGGCATTAGATCATGCCGATTTAACCGTACTAACGGGCACAATTGGGGCGGCGGCCCTTTTAAAAAACTGCCTATGGATCTATATGCAATCAACTGGCGAACAATATCGTGGACCACAAACTGAACAGCTGCAAGCGGCGTACAAGAAATACCATGAAATGTGCGAAGCGCTCGCTGAAAGGCTGTTAGATTTGCATTGTCGACTATTATCGTTGTATATCCTGCAGGATGCTGAGTGTTTGGATTGGGAGAATGAGAAACCGTTCAGCGAAAGTGAAAGGGGCTCGTATGTGATTCAAATGTGGTGGCTGTACATGCAAGGTATTTGCTATAATTTATTTAACGAACTTGTAAACACAATTGAAAATATCAAAAGGCACGAAAGACGATCTCTGGACCACTGTTCCCCCGAAAATGGCCCAACGCGTATTTTCGGGCATGCTGAATGAATCTTTAACTATTTTAACAGTTCGCTACACTCAGGTAGGCAATTTGGCGCCGAAAAATAAGCTTGATTTTTTCTCTATTTATTATTTACGCAGATTTGCCCATCACAAGCTCGAAATAGGCTGTTAATAGTTGATATAAGTAATTTATTACTGTGTATGGCCCAGTTGTTGCCATCAATATGTGAAACAGCTGAAGAGTATTTGGGCATCAATTTGAATAATAAAAGTAAAATATTGCGTGATATTCACGTTAAATGTCAAGATTTGTTTGTTTGTTTTTTGTTAAGGGGTTGTCCATTAGATGAGCTGTACAAAGTATAAAAATAGCAGTAATATAATTGAAAATGGTTGAATTATGTTTTTATATATAGATTTTCAAGAAAGGTATTGATGGGGTGGAAATGTTTAAATCGAAAACAACAGGCCCGTCATTATGGATTATATTCGCTTTACCAAATATTTTCAAACAGTTTAATAAAAATACAATGAAAATGAATGAATTGTATGGAGATATTTCAATTGCTTTAGAATTAATGGTATTGTTAGCTCAACCACAACCTAATTGGGTATTACTGCTAAAAGTACTGTGTTTGGAAAATTGCAAAGTACTCAAATTAGTATCGGAATTGAGTGTAAGCAATTTTCACACGGACATTGAACGGAAGATTTCCAAAAAGAAAAATTGCGGTGCATTTTTATGTCCCTCGGATGGCACATGTAAAAATATTGATACTGGCTCAATATACTTGAACGAAAATCACTATTACGAATTAATTTTATCATCAAGCGATGTTATTCTAAATGTTGGTAATGCTGAAGACTTGGATAATATATTATTACCCCTAATCAAAACAAACTCCAACTGGGCGAAATGTTTTGAAAGGCGCCAAGTGAGGAAATTTTACACCCCCATTTATAATGTACATGTTTTTGCAAATTTCAGGTATGGAATCAAATTCGACCGCCCTGGTTTGAGGCGATCCTTAATTTAACATCACCCCTTTTACCCTTAATCTCGGAAACCGTTATAAATGCAATACAAACAGGTGCCAGCATGTATCAAGCCATGTCTATAATACTTGCTTGTTTTAGTCAGTTTTGGAGTTGTGTAAATCCAATTTTAACGCAAATGGCTAGTATGTTGCACGATATTCTTCCAAACGATATTACGCCATTGAATAATTCGGCATTGATACAAATTCTAATTAGTGCACTGTATAGTGAAATGCTTCAATTTTGCAACAATAAAGAAACGGTTCATTTTCGAACGCCAAACAAGAAAAACTCAATTACCAGCTTAGAACCGGCTTTTTCATCAGTTGCAGATATTGCATTGGCTGTTGCTGAAGCTTTATGCAGCATAGATGAGGATAATAAGCACACGGATCAAATTGAAGAGTTTTTAGAGCAAGTGAAAGACACCATATACACGTCTGATTTTGCCTTGGAGGGCTGCAAAAGGGTTCAGACAATGTCGTTAGTTTCAGAAGTGGTTGTTAGTGATTTATTGGTGACAAAAAACGGTAAACAGAGCTTAAAAGTAAGGAAATTACACGGCTACATCCGCAATACAGTTTAAAATGAATGTTTTTCAGATTCTGTATCATTTTATAAAAAATAACTATGAATGGTTGTATAAACAGTTGGGTGTAAGCGAAAGTGAAAATGATTCCGTTCCCAATCGGGTTATTTGTTCAAATAAATCACTATTACATACAATGTTCCACATTGGATATCGACCATTCGATCAGGTGAAAATTTTTCACACGCATATTTTCATTGGGGACGGCTACATAATTGAACATTTTTTAGCTTTTAACGGGCGATTGGAAGCCCGATTGGTGGAATTTGATACAAGTTCCAATGGGACTGACTGTGGAACGGGTTTGGTTGCAAATATCGCACAGATGGGAATTCTGTGATGGGTGTTCATCTAGTTTGACATCACATGATATTCACATTGTTAACTATGTTAGCGGATTATTGAAACCGTGAAATAAATCTCGACTTTTTCATGTACACTGTGTGTTTCCTTTATTTATTTGAATTTTAAAATATGGAAATAGGTAAAACGTAATTTAATTCGAAGCAAATTTACTAGAACGAACATAAAATACATATTTCCTCATAGTATAAAACTGTTTCCTCTTTAAAGAGATTTAAAATCAATTTTGAAAATAATTGAATTCGAAAAATTGAATTCTACTTTCCAACGATAGGCAACCAGCGAAACGTGGCCTTTTCTCCGTATTACAGTATTGCCAACTGTATGGCAACGTGCTCCTGTAAAAGGGACTCGAATTCTGCACTACTTCGTGGAAATACGTTCAAATAAAATCAATATTCCATTTGAATTAAAGCATGTGAGTGTTGAAACTAGATTTCTATTTAATTTTATTTATTTGCTTTTGGTTTTAAATTGTAAATTACTATCAAAAATGAACCGTATACTTCGGCAATGTTTCTTAGGTTGGTATAACTGTAACGTTGGGCGCCAAATAAGTTCAAATTCTATTATAAAATCATTTTATCAAATTTCGATAAGAAACGTTATCGTTTATGAATAATTTGCTTTATTTCAGCCAATTCTAAATTTTTAACAAGAACTTTCACGCCAATAAACTTTTCTTTAAGAAAAAATATCGACTTCAACCAGCAACGTAAGTAACTAAATATATTTTCGCTTTTCTTTACATTTTCCTTGAACATCTATTAATAATAGGCCATTAATTGTTTACGATGTTATCATTTTATTATATGATTTGTGTAATAATCTGATTAATCTTCTTAATAAATGTATTTAAATACGGCACAATATAATTTTTAAGTCAGTTTTCGTTGAACTTAAGCCAAAAAATCATGGCGTTCGTAAGTTGGCTTCTTTCGCACAAATTGCTGTTGTTATTTATTGCAGCCACGGCCGCATTTACAATTTCAACAATTGTCTTAGCCGTTGACAACAACAACTTAAGATCTGAACTGGATGAACAGCAAAATTCCGAAGAAACGTCACCGACTACGGAATCCTCAACAACAACAGAAGCACCTGCAGACATGACCAAATATCGTCTACCATCGACTGCCAAACCGTCCGTGTACGATCTCTATTTGTACCCCGATTTGCAGACTGGCGATTTTTCCGGAAAAATCATCATCGACTTGGAAGTGCTTGAAGCCACAAACGCGATCGTTTTGCACAGCAATCTGTTGACGATTGATAGCGTTTCTTATGGTGATGGAAATGCAGCCACTGCCACTTTGGACGCGGATTACGAACTGTTGGAAATTCGCAGGGCTGATGGACTACAATTTTCACCCGGCCAGGAGAACGTCACCATCGAATTTTCAGGTGATATGAAAAATCGTATCGTTGGCTTGTACACCAGCAGTTACACGGACGACAGAGGAGACAGGTAAACATTTTTTCGCATAAATACTACTATACTCTATTCAGATACGGAAGAAAAATCGTCCATCTTGAATTATGACGTTTTTCAAAATAAGCCAATAATCCTGCTTCTAACCTCACTTTCGACCAATAAAATTTAAAAACTTAAATCACGTGGAAGCTGACTAATCGTAACCTTTTTCTTCCGTAAATGAATAGACCTTATGTTATTATTGTTAAGTGACAATTAATGTTTTAAACGACCTTACAATATACATAAACAAATTTAAAAATACTCCTTTATGGTACAATTAGCACGCCACTTTAAACAGTAATAAAGTAATCGGTATTCCCGGAACGTTTTTAAATAATTAGATTATTTTCACGTGTCCAAATTTGTCCATCAACGTTTATATGAAAGAAATATGTTAGCAATTAAATGTTGTGACTTAAACTTGCGCTTTTATTACAATATAAAAGTCTGCCTACATTTATTTATAAATAAAATATTGGAAACGAGTTTCTAATAAAATTTTTATTTGATTTTAATTTTTGTGAAAATCGCGGCCATTAATAATCTGAAACAATAGTCGAATAGAATAACATTCAATTGAATGAAACACGTTCGCATTAACGATAATTAAAACAATCATCTCTTTCAATTTTTATTACTCATCATCAACATGTACGCACATGATTGTCTTTTGCCTTCACATGAATAATTGTTGTGCCGTGCAAGTCAAGGTGTAATGCACTCTTTCTTTGACCATTACCACGACTTCTCCCTACCTTTGCGCCATCAACATTTAACATTTTACGTACAATGTGCACGTGAGTGTTGGTTTGTCTTTAAACGGCATTACAACAAGAACCAGTGCTATAATCGGTTAAAGACCATGACAATAACAGTTTGTGTATGGTAAGAAAATGTCGCGCTATTCACCAACAAATAGTGACAATCAAAGGCCGAAGAAGAGGTCGCGAAAGACAATTGCACTGTTGTTGAGTTGTTGTTTATTTTTGTTAATTATTTGCGGTTGTTTGTTGGCAGCTCTAATTCTAATTGGAAAACATGTAGTTTTGAATACTAGTGGTAATGTTGGACAGAAAATAAATAAAATACCGGCCACAACTTTATCGAAAAAATTCGTTGCGCGTTTACCGAACGACACAAAGCCATTGGTTTATGATTTGACGTTATTGCCGAATTTAAATACGGGGTTGTATGCTGGCTGGGTGAATATTACGTTGAATTTAACAAATTCTCGCGACAATATTGTTCTACATGGCGCCAATTTGACAATAACGCAAGTTGAGTTGAGCAGAAATGGTGATTTGAATGCTGATCATTGGAAAGTTATTAATGTAATAGATGTGAAAGAAAGTGCATTTGATGAACTGTTGTTTATTAATGTGAATAATACACTTTCGGCGGGAATTTATAATTTGTTCATCAGGTTTAATGGCAGCTTATTGAATAAATTGCGCGGGTTTTATCAAAGCACATACAAGGCTGAAAGTGGCAGAAAAAGGTACATTTCAATGATTTTCTCTCTTATCTTATTGAGGATTATGTAAAATGCTATTGTTGTTTTTATGTGAGCGTGACTAGATTTTATTGTTTTTTACGCCTTAATAACAGTTAGATAGTAAGTGGATATTTTGAGACAATACATTTATTGCAAAAACCATTTATTTCTAACGGGATTTGTACAAATCAAAACGCAAAATTCATGGAATTTATGAGTATATCATGGATTTTGATTAATTAATCTAAAATATTTATTGTTATGGCAATTTGTTAAACATTTTTATATAAAATCTTCCAAAATCCTTTAAATAACAATCGGATTAAAAGCAATTTAAAGTAATTTTAATATTAAATCATAAAAATAGATCATCAATCAATAAAAGTACTTAATCTCTATATAGATAGAAATTTACGATTTTGTCATTGTCTGTACTTAATCGGATTATTGAAATCTGACGTATTTAGATTTACTAACATATTACGTAAAAATATGTAACTATATATATAATATGAGTACCTATTATTTTTGATTTATACAAATAAATTTGTTACAAAATTTGCTAGAAAACGTATTTAAATTTAACGTTAATATATTCGTATGTTACACTTACTTGTAATATTTATTTAAAAAATGTAAACAATTACATAACATACAACTTCCTTAAAACTTTAATACACATAATATTAAAATAAGTGCATTTCTCTTATATGTTTGTTCTTGTAAAAAATATTAATATGCATTGATTCAATTAATATTTACATTTAAATTATACTAATTAGAATTTCTATATTATGTTATTTAGCATAAATCAATTGCAAACTTTCCAATTACGAAATCATTATGTATATGAGGTCGAAATTTTGTTTAAAATTAAAATTGTGCTTAGATTAGCAGGTGGCAAATTGTTAATTTCAATAGATAAACGTATATAGAAAACAAAAATGTGCTTATGCAATAGTTATATTGCATTTGGAAGTATAATTAATTGTCTAAATAGCTTGTAGACCTTGTCCAATAAAAATTTAATTCATTTTCAAATTGAATTCGTTTTGCTTGACTGAGATTCAAATATTCTCGTATAAAGCTTCGACTATAGGCATCCAACAATACACAGTTACCCTTAAATATGATTTCAGACAAATTGCAACTTCAAAATTCGAGCCCACGTACGCCAGACAGGCGTTCCCCTGTTTTGATGAGCCGAATTTAAAGGCCATCTATAAGGTTCATCTTCTGAAACCAAAAGATGACGACTATATAGCTCTGTCTAATTTCCCAGCCTTAGAAGGATCGGAAGATTACAATAATGGGGAAGGAGAAATTATCAGTTTTCAGTCACCCGAAATACCAATGTCGACTTATCTATCGTGTTTCATTGTCTCCGATTTTAAATCGACAAGTTATGCGTTTAACAATGGCCCTAGCGGTTCTGATATTAATAATGGAATCTCACTTGTTCCATTTAAAGTTTACGCCTCTCCCGATCAATTGAGCAAAACTACATACGCTGGCGAAGTTGGACAAAAAATTATGGAGTTTTACGTGCAGTATTTCGGACTGCCTTATCCATTACCGAAATTGGATATGGTGGCAATTCCCGATTTCGTGTCCGGCGCTATGGAACATTGGGGACTGGTGACGTACAGAGAAACGGCCCTTTTATACACAAACGCCACACATTCGTCCAGTAATAAGCAAAGAGTTGCAACTGTTGTGGCCCACGAATTGGCACACAGTTGGTTTGGCAATCTTGGTAAAAGATTCAATTAACTAATTCGATAAAATTTACATTTCTGTTAAATATTTAGTTACAATGGATTGGTGGAACGATTTATGGCTGAATGAAGGCTTTGCAACTTATATAGAATACAAGGGAGCTCAGCAAGCTGAACCGGATTGGGGAATGGTAAAATTGTTTTAATATTCAAAAAAACAATCGCCAATATATTAATTCCTTTCAGCTGGATCAATTTTTAATCTCTGAACTGCATTCCGTTTTAATAACAGACTCAAAACTTAGTTCACATCCAATTATTCAAACTGTTCTAACTCCTGATGAAATTACCGAAGTGTTCGATTCGATTTCCTATAATAAGGGGGCGGCCATTCTACGTATGCTGGAGGCAACAGTTGGAGAAGACGTATTCAAAAGTGGTGTCACCAAATATTTAACGAAATACATGTATTCTAATGCTGTCACCGACAATTTCTGGACGGAAGTGCAAGAAGCTGTCGGATCAACAGATTATTTAGATGTTAAGGCTTTTATGGACACGTGGACCGTTCAAATGGGCTATCCAGTGTTAAGTGTCACCGTGAATGGTGATTTGTACACTTTGACGCAAAAGAGATTCCTTCTAGATTCGGAGGCAACGTTCGATGAGAGCGAATCGGAATACAAGTAAGAAAATTTAAACATTTCACCGGCGCATTCGCCAAAATTTAAAATTTCCACCGGCGCATTCGCCAAAATTTAAAATTTCCGCCGGCGCATTCGCTAAAATTTAAAATTTTCACCGGCGCATTCACCAAAATTTCAACTTTTCTAGATACAAATGGACGATTCCAGTAACATTCCGCACTGATGCTGGAATATCAGACGATATTTACTATTTCAATTACACGCAAGATAGCTGTACGTTCGTAAATTTATAATTATAACATCAATTCAACTTTTTTACTGTTTTAGTGACGATTACTAAGCCGCAAGATGCAAAATGGATTAAATTTAACAACGATCAAATTGGTTACTACCGCGTCAATTATCCAATAGCACAATGGAATGAACTTATCGAAAATTATAGTGAATTTAATGTATCAGATAGAACGCATTTAATTGAAGAAACGTTCAGTTTGGCCGAAGCTGGCCAATTGGATTACACAGTACCTTTAAATTTAACTAAAAAACTAGAAAATGAACTCGATTATGTGCCGTGGAGTGTGGCGTATTCGATGTTATCTACAATAAAATCGTACTTAAGTAATTCGGAGCAAGAAGCAACGTTCAAAGTGATTTATTCAAAATTTAGGGTTATTTTTAAAATTACGATAATTTATGTGTTTTTCAGGAGTATGTAAGAAACATTGTTACACCTGCTTATACGAATTTATCATGGGATGAGAATATTGTCGATGAAAGTTCAGAACATTTACAAATGTATAATTTATGCACAAAGTCTTAAGGAAAGTTTTACGCAATTAATTTATTTGTAGACTTGCTCGAGTGACTGTCTTGAGTTTGGCTTGCTCTGTGGACCTTCAAGACTGTTTAGATGAAGCCAAAAGTCGATTTGATAACTGGATTGAGTCCACCGATGAAGAATTATCGCAGAATTTACGTTCACTTATCTACAAATATGGCATGTTTAATGCAAACACAGAAACATGGGAGAAAATGTTTCAACGATTTGCGAGTGAAAGTGACGCTAATGAAAAATTGAAACTTATGAACGGTTTAGCCAACGTTCAAAGTCCAACATTATTGACAAAGTAGGAAAAATTTGTACGAAATCATGTTGTGGTTTTATTTTCTCGACATTTTCAGGCTAATTAAACTGGCTGAGGATGAAACGTATGTTCGAAGTCAAGATTATTTCACTTTATTACAATACATAGCCGCAAATACAGTTGGAACACCCATTGTATGGGATTACGTGAGGTATTTTATGATTTGCTAGTAAATTGGAGTTTTTTAATATCGAAATGTTGTTTAGGGAAAACTGGCTTGCATTGGTCGAACGTTTTACGTTAAATAATCGATATTTAGGTAATTTAATACCGGCTATTACCAGCACATTTGCAACAACGACAAAATATGAAGAGGTGCGATTTAATAACTGTATTTATTGTCGATAACACGCGTTTATTATGTTTTATGTTGGTTGTAGATGGAAGCCTTTTTCGCAAAATATCCGGACGCTGGAGCTGGTGCGGCGGCTAGAAAACGTGCCCTTGAAACTGTCGAAAACAACATCAAATGGGTGTCCAAATATAGGACGTCTGTAGAAGACTGGGTCGTTAGTACTGCAAGTAGTATTTAAGTGTGTTTTATATTTTATGTGAAATGTTGCTCTAGTTAATAAAAATACATTAAGAATACAGTCGTTTTATTTTGTAAATTAAAACAACATACATTCAGTTTTTTATAATTTCCTGTTAAGATGGATTGCAACACTTTCTTTTCCTGATCGAAAGTATACGTTTGTTACCGCCCCCAAACAAAGTCACGCAATACACACAGTTGTGAAGTTCACGTAAACGCGTAAAATCAATACCACCCCCATTTACTGTACGGTGGCGCCAATTCTACCACAACAGCCCTTAAACTGCATGTGTATGTCAATTATTTGAGAATTTGTATAAGTAAAAAATTCAACCCCGCCCGCAGAATAACGTCCGATAGTAAATTTTCGAAATATTTACACTTGTTTACATTCGCCCTTTCAGTATTAATTGTGTAAAACAGTGTTTTGTGTATATTTTACGCGGTGGTGGAAATTTTCCTTAAGAATGTAACCGAATCTGTTTGTTATTGATTCAATATTATGGGTAATTGTGTATTATTCGTTTAATTATAATCTTTTTGGTTTATTTTTCAAGAAATTGAATTGGTCAAAATTACAACCACCAAGTGTTTGTTTATTTAAAAAAATATATTGTTGGGGTTGCAATTTTTATAGTACTATACTGAAACCTGTTGTCATTTACTATTGATTCTTTTCAAGTTTCATTTTTATTTCTCTTTGCTCATAAATAACTTCCATTTTCACTACCCTTACTTGCAGATAAATACAATTTTTTCAATTTCAGATGGTTAATTGAACATCATGTTACTTCACAAGGACTACGGCTAAAAGGGGTAGGTTCAAGGGTCAATTTATTTATATCACATTCAAATTAATTTAGGCAGTCACGAAACAAAAAATTGATTTTAAACACAAGTTTCGTAACTCCCTTATTTAATTCTTCGCTGTTTACTGAATTTGGTATATTTGCAGAATTTGGGATAAATGACAGACAATTACCGAGGGCCAGTAGTAATAGGTGAGTATTTTTTATTTCTGCTTTTTGTAAATAAATAATATAGCCACAATTTATACGTTCAGTAGTATTTTTACTACTGAAATTCTCCCCTAGTTAGAGAGCTAAATTAAATATTTCTAATTTTTCTCAGTTCGTAAATATTTCAGTTGAAAGTAACGATTTGAAATAAAAAATCTATAAATTGCATCTTCACCTGCCTTGGTATCTGAAAATACACGCATTTGTACCACCATTAAGCCCGATTACAAATTAAGAAGCGCATCTCCTACACCGAAGCAACTTGCTTAATTATATTTAAGTTTATAAGTTTCGTTTCCATTCCACACACAGATGCTGTGTGTGTGTGAATGTTTGTTATATGAATAATTATTTTAAGAAATAAAAATCGACTATTTTAATTACATACAACACACCAACTAACATCTGGCTACAAATAAATCGTGTTTAGCGACGACGTACGCTTGCTGCCTGAAAATTGTTCATATTTCAGTGGATTTTCATAAGACGTAAGTCGCTGGCCGCAATAAAGTCATTTTTAGATTCTAAAAAGTTATAACTTTGGTGCCGAGTGCACCAATACTTTCAGTGCGCTTGTATTACTTAGTGCGGTTTGTTTTCAGTTTCGGCCATATTCGAATTCTGAATGATGCCATCATTATTATTACATAAAATATGCTATTAATCAGTGGTGACGTTTGCAAGTAGCCGGTGTTTGATTTTTTCTAAACTAGATGATATAATCGCGACTTCTTTTTAAATGGACTTATAGTTTAGAGAGTGAATTTTGGCGCGATACGATAATTTGTTTTTGGACGCCATTTTGTCGTGTGTGAGTTGGATTTTAAGACACAAAAGCATTTTTTAAAAGCGCAATTTTCTTAAACAGGAGTAGCTTTCCTTAATCTGTGGTTCAAACGGAATTATTTTTTTTTAAATTTATATTTATTAATTTAAATTGTTAATAAAAGGAAGGTTGAGTCATTATTTGTAGGTTTCAGTTATTAGTAAGTAAATTTTGCGTAAGACGATTAATTTTCATAAAACACTTTATTTAAATTAGAAGTATAGACAACACCTACGATAATTTATCGTTTTTTTCTTAAACCTCCTTCAAAGTTTTTGCTAATCCAGAGAAATAAATCATAATTCAGGTTTTAAAGTTGAAAAAATGGTGAATGCGCCGGTATCACTACGACTATTTTTAAAAGAAAATTGAAAACAATGAGAACCTTTGAAATATCCCTTTGTTCAATGTTCTTTTTTAATACTTCCGATGGTGGATTAGGCACGTTGAAAGAAACAAAAGAAAAACTTATTAATGGAAAAAGAAAACATTATCTAAGCAAAATAATACAAAAAGAAAACTAATTTAACTTGTCTATTATAATAAAACTTAATTTAAAACGAACTTTCCATATACAGAAAATTTTTTCCATCACAAATTTCACGAGTCCATGAATTGTTCCAGCCCTGTTCTTACTATTTGCATATAAACTGAATAATTAACCGTTACCCCAAAATAGTTCTCGTGTAATAAATGACAAATAAGCCATTTTACGTAATTACATACCGAAAACAAGCCAATATTGTTCTATTTATTACAAACCCACATTATGATTCCCTTTAATTTGAAATCCAGCTAAATATTAAATCATATAATTCTTGAACCACAGATACGAAAACGTCACATCCTGTTTAAAACCAGCTCACCAATGCAATGATAAGGCTTTTATTATTAAATTGGGCGAGTCGCTAGAAAATTCCAACATTTTTTCAGTACTAAAAGTCCCATTGTGAATTTTCTAACCGAAAAACAGTGCAATATAGTGAATATTTTGTGGGCGAAATGCCTTAAACATTGCAAACAATTTAAATATATAGACATGCTAGTGGTACTATTGTGCTGCATGATGAAAATTGTAGAGTTTTCCACGGGGAGAAAACCGATCGGTGTCAACAATACCATCCGACCTCGTGGAAAACATCGAAGACGTTATATTAGACGCAGGGGTAAGATAAACCATTTCGTTTAATAATTTTTACAGCCAATTTTTTGGCAAACAAGTCAAGGAAAATTAAAAAACTATTCCGTATATCATTGAATCAAGTGGAGACATGTTAAAAACAAACTAACATTATGCGTTTGAAGAGTTTAATTGACTTCGATTAAGTAAATTGCTTTAATTGAGTGTTTAGATTAAAATTGGGTACAGCTTCTGATGTCAGCCCACATACGTCTTCCATCCAAGTGTTAGTTTACAAAAGATTGATAGTCGAGTTTTATTCCGAATTGTCTCGTAGGGCCGGCTTTGTTGTTAAGGTGCACAGTCGTCTGAAATTCGTCCCTTTCAGCGTTGCAAAATGCATCCCAGCTTCTCCTTTCACCCCTCACACTGAGTCTCATTCACCCCGACTGTATTGTTCATTCCCCTAAGTCTGCACACCCTTGTGTTTCGGTTTGACGATTTTCGTAGTTTCGGTGGCATCGTCGTTGTGCTGGTGTGCCCCATCTGCACACCCACTATTTACTTGGACGGCTTCGAACATCGAGCACGTGTGCTTCGATTCCCTCTCCTTCAAAGCGGTCGGCTAATAACTTGGTGCTTGTGAAAAAATACACCGGCAACATCAGTTTTGTGTGTTTAGTTTGTTGTGGGAAGACGTTTTAGTTGAAACGCGTTGTTCAAATAAACGTGCGCTTTTCTAAACAGTGCTCTGTAATTCATAAATGTGAAATATTCCATAAATTTGTTGGTGTTTTGCTAGATTTTTTTGGATATTATTTTATACACATAGATTATGACTATTGAACGGTAAACTTATTTTCTAAGTATTCATAATAGTGGCTAACAATTCAAATTCGATTGAAGAATTATCGTTTTTTTATTAATTGTAACAGAACCAAGCATTGTTAATGAATTCATGCATAAAAATGCATTTGAAAAACTTTCTAAACGTGATTGAATTGACTATATAATAGAGTCGTAGTTGACAGTTTTTAAATTTATTCATGCAAAAATTCAATTTAAAATTAATGCACAAAAACGCGAATTCTGCGTGCAAAAGTGAATGATTCAATTAAATTATTCCAATTCGTATAATTAAGTTTTTATAACAGATTTATCACAATTTCCTTATCGGATGACACCAAGGAATTCTACACTGATTCATTTAATGTTTACAAGTTTACAACATATTTTCCAAGATCGTACAAAACAAATAAGTTTATAACAAAAATAACGATATTTTTGCAATAAAATCGGAATAAACTTTGTCTAATTACTGACACTTTTTTGCATAAATAACGTCTCCATAATTAATTAATATTTATTCCCATTTGCATAATTATATGGCTTTTACATACACTAGTTGAGTCACTAATGCCCATTGGGATTATTCCAGTTCTAGTCTGGTTTAGTCACCCTTTGTACATATTTATAAGTGTATTTTCATAGGGGAATGAAACATTTCGTACAGAAATGCCTACCCTAAAAATGTACAGACAAATCGATTGTGTGCAGCTTCTCGAACACATTGTACAAAAACTTAAAATTTCATCTTCCTGAATCTGTTTACACTGTAATTTCGTTAATTACGGGTAATTACTAAGTGTTTGCAAGGACGATGTAAACATTGCACACGATTTACATACGGTGATAACTTTTTTAAAAAAATCATTTATTGATAGACATAAATCGCTTTATTGTTGCCAGATGGTGATGATAGAAATGTGACGTTTTTATGCCAAATTCGTTAGCCAAAAATGATTGTTTCACATTATTTCGTCTGCTACATCGTTCTGTGTTCTATTTTTGCACAAAATAGAAATTTTTCTAAGTTTCAATTAACATAAATGAAATTCTCTTGTACATCTGAGTCACACTTAAATTTTAACTCCGTCGTTAAACATAAAATGTTAAAGTTTATATTATGAAGTTCAAAAAAAGGTTAATCAGGATGTGACCTATTCATGACCTTATATAGTTCCCGTAGGACCTTATACACAATAAACTGCATTATGCGACAGTTTTTTTTTGGAAATTGTTATTGTTGTTATGCTTCCTTTTATTTCACACCTTAACTTTCATTTAATATGCATGACAAATCAACAATGCTATTATAACAATTATTAAGCATTTAGAAAGAGCTTTTCACTTCAAATTGATGCGTATAAAAGGGCTATTACCATTAGAATATGTTTTATTTAACATATGTACACGTTTTCTGGGCATCATTTCTGTTTGGTAATTTAGAATAAGTTAATTTAAAAATTCCTATTTTGAATAGCAATCAATTTACAACTGGACGTGTTTTTTAATTAAAAATATATTGTTTAGTAAGAAATATCGGTTTGATTTACTTGAACATTTTTAAATGAATAGTTGACAATTCCATTACAAAATTTATTGTATTCCAACAAGACTTGGCGTTTATCACTTCCATTAACTACAATAGCGCCTTATTATTTTTTTCGTTTTTGAAATTGTAGCTATTGTAAAACATGCAATAATTCAGCCCACCAAGCAATCTTCATCAAATTGTATTATTTCGTTTTTCTTGTACCCCCTTCAGGCAGGTACAATACAGATAAACCACTCACGCAGACGGTGTTCTTTTTTTGGGAAATTATATCTGTTTTTTAACACCTAACACTAAGAAGATAAATGCATGAAGAAAAAATATTTAAAACTCACAGATCAACATATTTATCTCTTTCACAACAGATTAAATTTATCTATCTGGATATGTTTTCCATCTGCATATGTTTCAATTCATTTTATAAGAGGATTAAAATGAGAACAACATTTTTCTATATGTTGTTTTTCGGAATGAATTCATCCATTACACTGTTTTGTGTTATGTAAATAGATGCATACAATTAAAAATAAATAATAAAGCGAGCTTTCATAATTATTCTTAAACAAGTTTTTAACACACAGTATATAAAAGGAAATCCTAATTCTTTATTCCTAATTTGACGACTTTCGCATTATTATCGCGAAATTCTACCTTTTTACAATTTTACACCTCCCACTAATGAAAGACCGTTTTAAAGGTCCCAAAAACCAATTTTACATGTATACGTAAACAGTTTTATCGCAGTTCATTGCCAAAAAGCGTGTTTCTGAGAACACTAACAAGCACTTTGCCAATATAATTGTGTGTAATAATAATAGTTCATGCCAACGAAGAAAAAAAAACTGAAATTGTTTATTTGACCGCAAAGAATCACATCATGATGTTGTTGTAAGATGATTTTATTTCTTTTGAATAATTTTTTCTGTTTCACGGTTACATTACCATCACGGTTAATAATATGACTAAGTCTAATTAAGTTGATTAAACTTGAGTAAATTTTATATATACGAACACTTATTATAGCAGTATGTAAAATAGATGGTTCATTAACGCCTCCATGCGATGGTATAACTTGAATTTTATTGTAATTTTGTCATGGCAAGTTATTTAAGGAAACATAGACGAAATTCAGTTTTAATTGAGTGAACTTGAATGTCTGTATAACAACTTTTGACCAATACTAATAAACAAAGACCAGCAAAAAATTGATTGAAAGTTGTAATTAACCTATTTTAGATTTTTGTACATAGTTATTAACTCTCGCTTTTATTAAAAAATAGCCTGGCATGTTTCGAATTTTTTTATGAACTGTTGCTGCTACTGGATTATTTCTTCTCACACCACAAAGATTGAAAATAAACTGTCTGAAACGGTGGTATAAAAATAAATGTTCCAAAAAACGTTGAAATAGACTCTATTATATTCTAGATATTACACTATATGAAAAAATTAATCTATTTCTTGAATAGCTTCTGTTTCCTGATTCCAGTTTTCTATTTTTTATAAATATTATGGTTTCATCTATTTTATTCTTTCTAATTCATAAAAATCCAATTAATACACTTTCTACGATTAAAATACTTGAGATTTTACATAGATGGACGCACATATGACCATTAAATAAGCTGAATCGATGTTGGAATAAACAGTGAAAATTGGAAAACTGTCAGGAAACACCTATTTTGGACAACATAATGAAAAACCGTTTCTAGCTTGTTTATTACATCATCAACAGTCGTAAAAATTCTTCATCTCTTGGTAAACTTTCCCATTTTTTAATATCCATAGTTATGTTAATATCATTTTTTAAATTCAAACATAATTTCTTCATTAATGGAGTCGTTATTGCTTTGTTGAAGAACAAATAAAATTGCAATAAAATGAAAAGCCTCGACCCAATTTCCAGCACATACATTTTTCACAATTACAGCCAAAAATTTGTGCACCGAATTTTCCCCGTAAGCCAAAAACAATGAATGACACACCATGGAATTTTCTCTTACTATAAAGAGGGTTGCACTGAAATGGCATTGATTTTCCCGTTGCCACGGCAACATCCGACTTGCATCCTTTCATACTAGTTTTCCAGTTGTACTATATATTGTATACAAATCGGCAAAATCACGTTTGGGGCCATGTGTTACCAGAATTTCATCTTTGATTGAAATTGCTTTATAATTTTTATTTATTTGAGGAAAATATTGACGTTTCGGATGCTTTCAGCTTTTAAGTAATCTATTGCGGCAAAGTGCAGGAAAATGTGTCCCCACTGGCCGGCTTTATTAATCATTTAAGAGGAATATTTCCGGAAATAGCACGGATGCACGAAATTCTTTGTATTTCCCTAGAGAACCCATTCTGAAAATCGTATTTCCATCAAAATATTTCGCATGAAATGGTCTAATAATTGTTCCAATGGAATTGTTGCAATCAATTCCGTTTAATTACTGTATTTTTGTGTACTTTCTATATATAAAATAGTCGTCAGAAAGTAAAATTAAGAGTTATTACAGAAAATTACAACTTTCACTATTATTTGTTTTCAAATGACTCATTTAGCAAATTAGCAACTTTGCATTATGGACAGCATTTTAAAGGATTAGAAAAAGGACAACTGTTATTTTATCATTTTTGGCTCACAATTTGCAGCTGTCAAGACGAGACAAAGTTTTTATTTTATCAAAAAGTTAAAAGTGTGGCGCCTTGTTTTATATACAATTTTAACAAAGATGTAAACTAAACAGTTTTGACAAGGGGAGTGAATTTGCCCATCAAATTCATCATCCTTCACCTTATATTATAAAACAGTGTACACCTTGTTCAATTTAATATGGTAAAAATAAAGGAAGGCCAACAAGAGAGCAAGTGCGAGTGTCATTCATTTTATGCTTCAACATTAATTATTCCAATTGAATATTATAAGTGAGGCGCCAGCCGTTCGTACACCTTCCTTTCTCTCTTTTACAACTGTTGTTGTTGTTGTTTTTTCATAAAAATCAACATTACAGCATATTTTACTAAAAAACTGCGAAGACATGTTTGATTAATGCTTTTGCATTAGCCAGCAATTTTACGCAATGAAAAATTCAATAAACTCATTATTACGAAATTTATTTTTTCTATTACAAAACAATTTATTATCCCGTTTAATAGATAAATACTGGTTGTGGCTGATTTCATGCGAATTGCAGCCAATTTGCGAAAATGGGGATGTTTCTTTCGGCAAAATTAAATTTCGCTTTTGGAATCAGATATTTCGCAGAACTCCAGTTACAATACAGTTTATGTGGCCCATAAATACGGTTTTATTTTTATAACACACAACATATGATGTATGAAATGATGTACTCGGTTAAATTAAATTGAAAAATTCACGGATATAAACAATCAAGATAATTTTAATAAATATTTTTGCAAGCCAGCTGTTTATTTTTAAAATACGCTCCGCGAAATTTTACAACATCAAAATTTTCATTTAGAATACATATAAAACGTTATTTGAAAGTGCTCCAATATTTTCTGTTTTTTATTTGGTTAAAATAAATGTCACAACCAATATATTTGCATGTTTACCACAATCACGACACTTTAAAAAGGTAATAAATGACTCACTGAGGTTGTTTGTCTTATATAGTTTCGAAAATTCAGTCATTTGGTCAGTTATGCAAGCGGAATGCAAACTAAACCAAACAATAAGAAAGAAAGAAATAAAAAACAACTGTTTTTGGTATACGAACCTCAAATACGTATTAAACAATCATTCATTTTAGAACCCATTGCCCATAAAATAAACTCTTGCATATACTATGTACGCTGTAATCGTTGAAGTATTTTACTGCGATCATAAATTATCATCCATTAAACGTTAAATAATAAATCAGGGCGTCAAAATGATAATGTTGGTAAATATTTTATGGAAACGGTTTATTAAAACTGCGACGACGATGGCCAATAAGTTATTGTTTACCAAAAGAAAGGTACCCAAGTCTTTTGCACCGTTCACATTAGCTAATTAGCATGTCATTCGTAATTAGTACTTATTGATAATTAATTAATCAATTAAAATTCCAGTGCAGGTACTATTTTAGAAAGTGTTGCATTTTTTCAAAAATTTGATAGTTTCTAATTACCTTGAAATGTTGTACCGCCAAAACTAATTATAATTATTGTCTGGGTCAATTGTGCGATAATAAAAAGACAGTGTTAAATTGTTGATTTTCTTGGCGGCAAATTAAGTGTACTTCAAACTTCAAACAGTTTTATGCGCCCATCAATGTACGTTAATTAAAAATAACCAAAACGATTTTATGTTGCATAAAGGAATAACAAATTCCCCATGGTGTGTTTGTTCCACATTCTTTCCTCATGATACCAAAACGAAATGCACATTTGGGTCATTCTGTAGGGTGCGAAATGTTGTTTATTTTATATCTGCATGCAATAATTATAAAAAGTTTCTTGACTTTAGATAATTTTTATTAGAAATTATGTTGAATGATTACAGCTGCAGTTAATAAATCATGTTAATAAAAGCACAAAATCAACAAATATCGAGAAAATTTCAATTAATTTATTGTCCACAATTGTGTAGTGGATTTATACAAATTTGGAGTTGTTTATTTATTTACAAATAGCATATGTCGTCCTATTTATAGCTGTATTAATGAAATTTTGTATGCAGAAAAACTTTTCTATAAAGTTGTTGCAATATTTCTAATTCAACCTTGTTTTATAAATCGTATTTGATAATAAAATGCTAGAAATATAGAAGAATTTATTGCTCTACACTTGACCTGAACTAATTTCCATGAAAAATCGTATTTTTATGAAAATCCACCGCGAAAACTACTAGTATTTTGCAATAATGAGTCGGATTTTCGAAAATCGTATAAAGTCTGTGTCGTTAAAGTAACAGCTCTGACTTTTGCGTATATAAACATTAAGCTTGGAATAAATTATTGATGGGACAGCATGCTGAGAACGTTGATCGCCTCTCAATGATATCATATCGTATTGAAAAACGATTTAGAGGATTTATAGACAGTTTCAGACATGAAGATTCGACAGTACTCTTGGACTGAAAATATCTTCCGATATTCATCTAATATTAAATAAATTTGTGCAAAGGTCTCGTACTGTACGAGTTTCCAAGAATTATTTATATGCCAAATAGATTCGACTATACATAAATAAACGTACAGTTTTATGTTGAAAAGATACGAGAAATTGAAAAGACTTAAAAATAAAGTTATTGTACCGTATAATTGGTTTCAATTTTTCATAAAATCATGCATATGCAAAATATAACAAGAAAAGTGAAAATTAATGTGTGTACAAAGAATTTTGTTTGTTTATAAAATGATGTCTATTTATTTAATCGAAACGCAATGTAATTGAATAAAATTTGCTAATTTATTATTCCAATAACTGTGTGCTTCCATAATTCTGCTTTCTTTTTCTTGACACGTTAATTATATACCGAAAACACTGTGCGGTTATTAATTATTCATTGTTGTACGAAATTTAATGGCCGTTTTTCGTGTCGTGCGATAAAATAGTTTCAAAAATATCAAGTTTATGATACTGCAAAACATCCAGCTGCAAATATTTATATACCCGTACAGATCAAACAAATTTGTATGCCAGCTCATGTTCTCAAATAATGTTGGGGAGCCTTTTTGAGACTAAATATATAAATTTTTGAGACATGTATTTTTATGCAAATTCATCTAGACAAAGTGAAAATTTAAAAATGCTTGGATAAATGGAGTGTATAAAATTTGTAAAAAAAATGAGAGAAGAAAAAAATGTTAAATAGAGTGAATTGAAAAGTTTCGTTGCATTTTAGTGAAACTCAAAATTATTAAGTGGATCAACACAAATTTTACACACTCCCATTTTCAAAACTAATTTTTCATAGATTAATGATAAGGTAGTGGGGCCCCGTTTTATGCAACTTATAATAGTGCTCCATTAAATTCTACTAACAATTGGGGACAATTTTCTGTTTCGTTGCATCTTATAACAATATTAATATAGATTTTGTGTGTAATGTTGTTGTTGATGATGATGTAAGTGGTTTGGCGTTATTATGTGGCTAATAATACGTCGCAGAGGGCCCCATCATTATAATGGGGCCGCCGCACCCTTCCATCATGGTGCCATACCGGATAATTTCCGACGACGACTTCTTCTTAGAGGTAACGAATTTTTTTCACAGACAACAAACACATTTATACACATTTGCTTACCTTCTTGAGCATGATTTACGCTTATATTTAGGATAATTGTGGCTTTTTAACGTTATCAATACTGTTAACGAACGACGATGATTCAATTAAATGCATTTAATTGCAACGTACTGTTGGAAAACAGTTAACAGCACTGATAACGTTATCGCATTTTGAAATATTTACTTTGAAATTTGTGTGTTTATTAAATATATTAAATGTCACGATAAGACGAATATTTTATGGTGACAAAACATGAGTTTACTATCTTATAAGGAGAATATTAACCCTTTTAAACTAATAAACATTTTAATGTTGTTTATATGTGGACGTGTTTAAATACAATTCATTAAACAGAATTGTTGTATCATTACAAAAGCAATTCCATTGCCAATAATAAAACTCCTACAGCTTCAAGTTATAAATTAGGAAAATTCAATACGAGATAGACAAGTTCTATAAAAAGACAAGTCAGTGTCGAATATGAGATAATAATTCTATTAAACTTGGATATAGAACTGTGTGGTGGTTTAATTATTTTAACACTGTTGAACAATTTATTTAATTATAGAGAACAGTCGATGAATGTGCTGATCTTGTTATTTAATTTTTTTTCTATTAGTGTCATTTTTTCAGATTGTTTCATGCAGAATTTGTAATGTGAAACGGTTTTTTCCTTGTTTATTAGCGGAAATGAAATGTTATGCTTTAACAGATAGTAATTATCGTAATATGATTTAAATTAAACTACAATTATTGTGTTTTGTTTGTATTAAATAGTATACAAGTTGCTTTTCACATTTAAACCTCATTTCGAATGATTTGAAGCCCAGATTTTGAAATTATATTTCCAATTTAAATAAGTACACAAGTAAAATGAGTTGCATAGAGATTATTAAAAGATAATAGTGCAACTGATGGTAAAATGCATTCAAGAAAATTTATGCGAACATATATTTCATGTACATCTTAATATGTAATACAAATTAACTGGGCGTGTTATTAAGATTTCCAATCAGATAAATATCTGTTTATATATTATTTATCCATAAACTGTTAAATAGAAAACACAACATGTATATTTTATAATTTTATTGGCTAATGAAAATGGACACTGTACATTTTACATACCAATCGAGTATGTGAAAAGATTTAAAAACTGCATATATGTACGGTTTAATTAGCAGCAATTTACCAACTCTTTTACATGAGAAAGGATGGACTAATTTATAAAACAATTTTCATGCGAGCCCAAATTATGTTTAATTAAAATGATCTTGTTAAAATTTGTAGGTAGAAAATAAGCGGTTTATTGGATTCACATTATTTGAGTCATGAATTTAATAATAGGGCCTCAAATTTTTGTCAAGGTTGTTAAACATTAAATAATGGTATTATATTTCGCTAAATCATCAAACTTATTATGAAATCATTTATTATGTTGGTATGCAATGTCTTTGAGGCAAATATTTGATTTTGAGAAACTTTGTTTTATTATATCCAAGGAAAATTCATAGAATGTTATCGAATTTATACATGAAGGAAAACTTTTCACCTGACTTTCAGTCATAATTATATTAATGTTTTGTTGCAAGAAAAGTTTTGCACGAACATAAAATTTTTCAAAGCCGTATGAACAAATAAAGCTGACGAATTTTATTTTTATACGGTCGTTTTATTTCTTATTCACACGAATTTATTTGAAAAGAAATCGAAGATAAAAATACATTCGAAATTGTTAAACACCTTTTAAATTTTGTTAAAAGGGCGTGAACCGTTATTAACAATTTATAATATGGTTGGCCTACACGTACCTTGTCACATTATTGTCTTCTTGTCGTATAAATTTACTGAAAAATCACTTCAGCTCATAAATTTCCAATTCATTTCGAATTCAACAACCTACCAATAATGGGACAATTTGTCTCTTCAGTCGGCCTGTCTCCAACCAAACTAGCCAACAACAAAACAACGCAAGATTTATTGTATTTACAAAGATTTAATTGGGTTTATTTGCCAAAAAACAACAAACTCATTTTGTATTTACTGTTTTGAAATTCATTTAGTTTAGCTCTTAAATAAATACGCAATTATACGTGGAATAACGAGATAAATTTGAATTATATGGACTGTTTAATGGGGTTGTTTTGCAGGTAAAGGCATGTCCGAGGTGGCAGTTGGAGTTCGGGGTAGTCCGGACTCGGACTGCAACAGTAACCACCCCGGATCCACCAGTTATCTCAGCAACACGTCATCCCAAGACATAGATTTCATACAAGACAATTCGGACTACCAATGGTTTCTCGACTATGGGTGCGTTCCATGTATAAATACGATAAATTTAGCCTTAATTCATCAGTTAATTAAACCATTTACCATATTAGTAAAACATTGATTTTTCCAACAAAATCAGGTCTAAGCACTTTTACTGTTTTTAGTTATCGGGATGGTGGTGCCAACCATCATACCAGCATTTTATCACTACCAGAATCCTACGAAACGGGCGACATTAATTATTATGAGGCACTCTCGAAGAATATGGACGCAAATCTGGCGGAAGCCGACATGGAAAGTTTCCGAACTGAAGACATTCATGCTTTACTCACAAATTTACCACCGATGTGCACTGATCATTTAAGTCAAGAAGTAAATCACTTCAAAATATTAATTAATTGACTTGTTTATATAATTGTGTGGTTTTTTAATTAGAATAATCGCCAGGGCGAATGTTATGCCAGCGTTTCTGGGTCAATGATGGCCAAATTTGACCTGGACAGTTCGATAAGTCCGCACAGCAGTTCGCAGGATGGTGATTCAACGTCGATGTCGATCTGTAAATCGGAATTGCTGTTCAGTCCGGTGAAGGAGACACCACCTATGCCGCCGGGGGTTAATTTCAGCGTTGATTCACTCGACTGTGATATGATGTTGACGTGCCAAGCGAACAAAGACAACTACACGATCGCATTCGAAGGATCTGTCACCATGTATTCGGAAGACAGCGATTATCACGACAATGGTAATTGATTTCTTATCTTAAATTCGCATATTAAACGATAAATAAATCAAATAAAATTTATATACATTTTATCTCCGATATGTAAACATTCTTTATATAAATATTGCTTTCATTATTTGAAGATAAATCGTCGGGGAGTGCACATTGGCCCATAAGCGACTTAAAACACCAAAATCAATTGTTAGACAAATCGATGACTCAATCGGATTCCGGTAGTTTTACAACGTGGAGCAAATTGAAAAAGAGATGCAGTGACCAACAATTGCGAAGACTGCCATCAGGAAATAACAATAATTCGGGGGATGATGCAACAAGATTGGGTTTGATTGATACAGCAACGAAAAGCCAAAGTATGCCCAATTTGTACAAGCAGAAGTTGAAGAATTTAATTGTTAGTCAATTGGTGAAAAGTCAAAACAGTTCGGTAAGTAACACGATTATAATTTAATGTTTAATCAAACAATTTTTATCTCTTGTCGACGAATGAATCATTGCTGATTCAACACAATTTTTTATTGTTCATTAGTCGGATACCTGCACTATAAAACGACGCCCAGTGAAGGTATTCGACATCCAACATCAAATTCAAACGTCCACCAACAGTTTGTCGGACATGGCCACTTCAGTGGACGCGAGTAGCAGTGAAAATACACCAGGAAATCGCCAACAACAACAACAGCAAGCCAATTTCAGCTTATTTAAATTGTTTATGAAACAGAAAAGCATGAGCACTGAAGGTAAATCCCTTTAATTGTGTTAGTCATACAAATATTTATTTTGGGTTTATTCTAAAGTAATGTCAACGACGATGGACCAGTTATCATCGACGGAAAATTGGCCAGCAAGTCAATCCGGCGAAAGCAACTCGTCGAATGACTCAAAACCAGTGGATGTTTGTAAGAATTTAGAAAATTCCGATCACAAAACGAATGAGAGTAGCGTTAGAACGTATGATTTGATTGCTGAAGAGCCGGAGGAGGACATTTCGCAAAGTGAATCGGTTGAACAGTTGTCGGAAAGTTTATCAAAACTTGAATCAGTTGGGAATAGTGTGGAAATGGAACGAAAATCGAATGTAAACAATAACAACAACAGTTTTCAAGCGGAAGCACGTAAAAAGGCAACAGTTAACCTAAGAAACTTGAAAAACGATTTAATGAGCCGCAGTATACAAACTTCTCAGTTCTCTGAGGTGGCGAATTTAAAGAATGCAAACGCAATTAAAAAACAACAGCCAGTCAAAGTTGTGGAGCCGTCGTTTTTGAACAAATTGAAAAAGGAAGGCGAACTTCAGAAGCCAGTATACGTTTTATATCCCGATTACGTTCTTCCCAATCTGGATTTCTTAAACGAGAAACAAGACGACATCGCTAAAGTACTGCTGATGCCACAAAGGCCGGCGAAATTAGTGAGTGCTGAGAAAAAACGGCCGTTCAGTTGCAACGATTTGGAAATGTTGAAAAAGCGCGGATTCAATCACGTACGCGACTGGGATTCATTGAATTTCCTGTTACCACAAGAATATCGTAAACTGTTATCCGAAGTACCGGAAGTTTCCGAACATATTAAAACCAATATTAAAGAAAAACCGTCATTCATGCACAACAAATACACGAAACGGAGGCCGTTAAGTTGCGACTTGAACAGTTTGAATCAAACGAATGTTTCGTCCAGTTCAAGTACTGCAACCCAGCCTAGTTCCGGTTATCGAGGCTCTTCTTCGCTCCTGACTGACAGTCAGAACAGTCCAGCAGCGACCAATCTGAACCCATTGTTCGTTTATCGTTACGATAGTGTGACTAGTTCAGAAACTAGTTTTACGACAACAACAACAACAGCACCTCCATTACCGCTTCGATGCGTTAGTTTACCACAAGGCGATGCAGTTCCACCGCGTCCACCCTTACCGCGCGGAATTCTTCGGAAGGGCCTAGAGAAGGGCGATGTCACGAAAAGATACAGCACGTACGAGACCAGCGAAGAGGAATTAATTGAAGATGTGGCCTACAAGCGGAAATCCTTTCCAGAACCGTACTATTTGCAAAGGAATAAACGGTTTAGTGAAACTGAAGATGAAGGCGTTGATGCTGGCACTTCTAGTAGCAGTTTAAGTGAAAACCAAGAAAATGAACTGAACGTTAAACCCGAATTTCTGCTCTCGAATATAAGTAATGATGAGTTGGCGCAACTGGAGGAGTTCTTGAAAATTAGTGGCATTAGTAGCAGTGATGAAGAACACAGCGAAGAAAGTTTAATGCAATTAAGATCGTATGTTAGTAAATTTTTGTCGTTGAAAATCAATCAGGATGCAGCAGAACATTTCGGTGGCAAAAAATCGGTTAGTTTTGCTGAAAAGGTGAACGTCCTGCCGAAATATTTGGACGCAAACAAGTTTATGGCGCCAAATAATTCGCCTAATGTGTCAGCTTTTGTGCAACAAAAACACTATCAGTCGAAGAATCTCGTCGATATGCCAATTTGCGAAGAGAACGAAGGCAGTCCGAATTATTCCAGTCCGCAAACCACTCCCGTTCACCATCACATCAAACACTCCTCCGATTATAACCTCACACAAAAGAAATCTCTTGTAGATGCTGTTGGCGATGCTGTCGATCAATTAATGCATCATTTTTCATCTGCTTCGAATCAAATGGAACTGAACCATTTGGGTGACTCGTGTTTGAATCCGACGTGCGCGAAAATCGCTCTAACCGCTCTCTGTCCGGCTTTGTACGCCGTTTTAAGCGACGGCCTTAAACCGAATTTGGAGACCAGTTTTGGGGCAATAACCAACTCGGTGTGGCAGGTAGTGGAGGCTTCTGCCCAGCAAGGGCCGCTTACGAAGGCCCTAAACGAGCTTGTAATGCGAATCAACGGCGAGGACGTAATCACCGAAGGGTTGGTTAAGTTTAATGCGTTCGTTTTCGGTTTGTTGAACGTCCGATCTTTGGATGCTTGGGCCAGCTATTTGCGGACTAGGGAAAGTGTCTTGAAAAAACACTACACGGCCGATTCGCTGCTTGTTTTGTCGCACACGGGGGGCGCGAATGTCCGTACAATGTTGGACAATATGATTGCCGCTTTGCAGCCTTTGGCCTTCCTGCCGTTCCAATTGGATTTGTTGTACGAGTATCGGCAGTTGCACATTAGTTTCAAACGAATGGATTCCTATACACAACCGCACAGTCCAAAACATTCTCCTTCGCCGAATTTGAAGCAATTTAATTCGGCCAAATTGGGCCTGTCGTCGCATTCAAATCGCTCGAACTCAGACACCGAGGAAATCAGTGCAGCCACAACAATACGCAACTACATACAAGACGAATCGCTACCAGATTTACTGAATTCGTCGAAATCGTCAAAACGAGAACGGCCCAGATCTTGTGTAGATCCTTCGAAACCGAATTTCAAACTAGGCGAAGACGTTACAAGTGTTGCAAAGAAACGTTGGTCGGGAATTGCATTAAATTCGAAACTTTATCAGGCGTACGATCGTCTAGCAAAAGAAGAAGAGGAATATACGGACAGCTTAGAAAATAACCAAATAAGAAGCGATGAAGACACAAACAACTCGAATACGGATAATTTGCAAGAAGATGGGCCGGAATCGATGGACTCAAACTATTGCGACGAGAAACCATTGAATGGTAAACGGTTTAAAAAGTTACAACAGAAATGGGAAATGCTTAGTGGACGAGAATCGACCGAATCGCCACCGCAGTCTCCAACGCATGCACCCAAATCGAAGATACCGCGGCCGATAACGTCCCCGAATCGGCCATCTGGAATTCCAGTGCCAATTTCGCCAGTTCGGAGTACGGCTAAAACGGTTACGAGGAAAGTTACAACACCGCCAAATGGAAATAAACCACCAGTTGGCAGTACGAGTAAAATAAACAGTGTTAAAAGTTCACCAGCCAAGAAAACAACAACTGTTAGGTAAAAAATGTCCACTAATAGTTAGATTTGTGATTTAGTTGATGCATTATGTGTGTCTAGCAGACCTAGTAGGATGGACATGGCGGAAAATGCACAAGATTCGCCTAGAAAAACGCAAAGGCCGAGCAGTTTGCCGTACAAGGCGGTACCGCAGGCTGGAAAAGCGACGAAAATTACACCACCACGAAGAGCAGCTTCCAGTTCGCTTAGCAGAAGGCCAGTAACTCAGAAACAGACACCAAAGTAAGTAGACAAATATCGTTTCAGGGGAAATCATTTAGAAACTCGCGCTTTTTCAAGGGTTGTACGAACACTGTCCCATCGACTGCCGTCCGAAAGTGGCCATCTTTCATATAACGAAGGAGAAAAGTTGAAGGTCGTATTGGAAGTGGATGAAAAGTGGTTACTGTGTTGTCGGGGAACTCAAAAGGGGCTTGTGCCCAAATCGGCAGTTATAGCCGATTCTAGTCGTTTCTGAGATAAGTTGTAAATAATACAAAATGGTTTTTGTTGTACATTTTTTATACAGACTGGACAATTGTGATGAATTATTTAAATAAATAAGGGTGTATTTTCAAAGCATAATTAAAAATACATATAAAATATACAGGGTGTTCCAGAATAACGTGGACATATTTTAAGAGGTTGTTCCTGAGTACATTTTAAGAGAAAAAGTCCTATAAATTCTTGTCCAACATCTCTTCGTTTTTGAGATACAGGGTGTTAAAGTTTTATGAAAAAATAAGGTTTTACTTAAAGATTTTTGGAAATATTAGAGATATGCCTGCTAATATACTGTTTAAAAAATCTTATTTAATAGGAAATTTAATAAGGAAACTTTTATGTCTCTTGAAATTTTTTGTTTAAATGAGTCGTTTTTAAAAAAAATGCGAATTTCAAAAAACTGGTAATTTATTTTGTCGATTTATTGATGACATGTGTTAAGTTTTTCGCATTTTTTTTAAAAACGACTCATTTAAACGAAAAATTTCAAGAGACACAAAAGTTTCCTTATTAAATTTCCTATTAAATAAGATTTTTTGAACAGTATATTAACATGCAAAATAAAAAGTTCCCGGGGTGTGATTCCACCCCCACCAATAAAAAATATAGTTGGGGGCGGCTGTTTTCGTTCAAATTTGGTACAAATGTGTGCCTTAATAAATAAAACTCTTCTGTAAAATTTCATTTTAATATCTCTAATATTTT
>SSSI01000962.1:0-11759 GCA_004796505.1 Oryzaephilus surinamensis
TAGTAAAAAAATACATATCGCTAGACGCCGGGCCCCCCTAATGCCTACGGGCCCTGGTTCCGCGGAACCCCCATAGTTACGCCACTGATAACAATTACATTCATTCTATCAATGGATTTGCATAAGGTTTTAAGAATATATGAACACAACTGATATAAGAAATTGCAGGGCGCAATCGTTTTCGTAGTAAATACCCACGAGTACGAGCTGAGACTAGTTTGTATCGCCCCTCCAGAAAAAATTATAATAATAATTACTCCTAGTAGATAATACTACATATTCTAAAATATTGAAATTTTTGTTAAATTTTCGAGACTTTTCTTCTATATGTATCTATATAATAATAGTAATGTTTTTTTATTTCTGTAATATAAAAAAAAAAATTTCATGGCAAAATTTGCCGCCCCCTAAAATCTGCCGCCCTAGGCCAGGGCCTCACGGGCCTAAGCCTAAATCCAGCACTGATTAAATTTAATTCGTCAGTTTATCCTTAAAAACTGATTGGAAAAAAAAGATAATTAAAATTTTGTCTACATCTCTGTATGGATCCGAAAGTGAGTGTCCGAGCTTTGTTTTCGAAAAAGAAAAAACATATCAACTCACCAATGGACGTGTAGCACACTTGATTTAAAAACGTTTGTCTATATATTGGAAATGGATTTTTGTTCAAGTTGTTTCGATTTGAAAACAATACACCCGCGGTGATTTAAATTTATCTTTGTATGTTTACATGAAACGTCAAACCATGTACGTGCTTTCACGACGCCATCACGCTTTCGACTATTACTGAACGTGCTTGTTAAATTCTTCATATAGAGTCGGTTGTAGAGGGAACAAGTTGGGATGATTTTCGAATCGATATAGAGCAAGCGCTATATTTTACATTACAAACATTTACAACATGTAAATTAACCGATAGAAAATCGTAATTGTTTATTGATATTCGAATTTGTAGTTAAAATTTAAATAAAAATTATTAATTTGTTTACCCTTTCTTGTGTAGGCAACCAACATGACACAATGTTAACGTGGTTGCCTATGACCCCTATTTTTAAAATTCAATTTTTGAATCAAAATGAAACAACGTTTTAAATAAAACGTAGTTTTATTTACAATATTAGCCATTACTTACAAAGTAATTATTTATTCGGTAAATTTTATACGTAAATAAAATGGTTCAGAGAGGAATTACAAAAATGTAAAATTGTGGCAGTGTTTTCACACATCATTCTTGGCGGACGAATCAGGCACAGTGGAATTATAATGTTCACCAAGCCTATATAAATGTCTGTGATAGGTGATGGTTAATTCAGGACCAGTAAACGATTCACCTTGTACGGTTGGTGGACCATTAGCTTGTATAATTTTTATAGGACATTTAAGATAATTAGATAAAGCACGTAATTCCAATTGTCCACCCCATAATTTCGTTGTGGCCACTTCATTACAATAGCTTTCAAAATGTTCTTCACTAACAATAGCATTATCGTCCATTTCATTATACATGAATGGCAAAAAGTCGTCTTTGTGGTCGCGTATAAACTGTGCAGTAATTTTACGTAAATCAGTAACTTCGTAATGTTCATCCCGTATCATATCTAATTGATGTATAACTGCACAATAAAGACAATTTCCATCTGCTTCGATATTATATAACTTTAGATTCATTGTTTTTAGTTTGTCTTTAATTTGATTCATTTCCACAGCTCTTGAGCCGCGTTTATTCTGTTCCAATTGTTCGGTAATACGTTTTTCACGGTCACGTTCCTCGCTAGCCTTCTTATTACGTCTTCTTTGGGCTCTTGAAACACGAATATTTGTATTAGTTTGTATATCATCTGAATTATCGCCAGTTTCATCTTTATTCTCTGTAATATTCTCACAATTTTCATCTACATTCTGTTGTTCCGTATTAGCTTTAAGTTCGTTCAGTTCTTTTGTTATTTGCTCTTCTAATTCCTTTTCCAGTCGAGCTATTTCTTCAGTAATCTCTTTTTTCTTCTTCTTGTCGCCTTTTGGGACGCTTTTTTTCAACGATTGTATCTTAGATTGTAGCTCTTTTCGTTGTTTTTTGTGCTTCTTCGTTAACTCATCCTCATCTTGAAGAATCTCACTATCTTGTTCAGTGGATGTCATTTTAAATTAATTTTTTTTAACTACCAAAACCTCAACATTTTTAACGAGTTTTTGAGGTTATGCAGCAATGACAGCCGCTGTCAGTGCTGCCTGTCATCTGTCAAAACCGAGTCCTATGTCCAAATTATCCAACTGGACAAAGTTCATTTTTTAGTTTATTAATCGGTTTATTACAAATTTTAATTTATTATTAAGTTGGGGTCCGGCTAGTTTGTGATTAGGCACTAATTTCAACCGGTTTTTGGAAATTTTAGGGTGGTAAAAACATCGACATGGCTAGCTTGAGACTTTTTGGGGCTTTAACGAAAGTTTCCAAATCGAATGTGAAATTAACAAGTGCAGGTATTTAATTAACCATTATCATACTTAATGCACTTTGCACTTAAATTAAATATATAAATTTTTATATAATTTCCATATTCTTCCAGTTCAATGGAGAAATTTGAGCAGTGCTGGAAGAAAACACCTGAAAGTGAAGACTGTGGACAATGTTGGCGTAATTGTATTGGATTCGCCAGGAGTTAAGGTAAAAAAACACTCTTATCGCAAACGATCGGGTAGACTTTGAATCCGTATATCGGTCTTCATTTGTGAATTTATAAATTCCGTAATTTTATATAATGAATAAAATTATTTGAACTAAAGGCTGAAAAGTTAATATAGCCCCAAATGATCAAAATGTGATCAATTGACTATATAGAATTTTTTTAGAATACATATAGGAATTTTTTGAAGAATATTAACTTTTCGTTTTGCTCTGTTAATTTCCTCTAGGTGAATTCATTGAATGATGAAGTGATGAATGAATTCGCTTCAGCATTGCAAGAAATCAATAGTTCACAGAATTTGCAATCGGCTGTTTTAATATCAGGCAAAGCTGGTAATTTTATTGCCGGTGCCGATATCACAATGTTGGAAAAGTGCACATCGGTCGCTGAAGCCACTACAATATCGAAAAATGGACAACAAATTCTAGCACAAATCGAAAATAGTCCAAAACCAGTTGTGGCAGCAATTCAGGGACAATGTCTGGGTGGTGGATTGGAGGTGGCACTTGCTTGTCATTACAGAATAGCAGTTAAAGATAAAAAGACTGGTTTAGGTTTACCAGAGGTCATGTTAGGACTTTTACCTGGTAATTTTCCAACAAATTACGTACACATTGAATTTTTATTATAAATTTCTTATCAGGTGCCGGTGGTACACAACGTCTTCCAAAGTTAACAGCTTTACCGAACGCATTAGATATGGAATTAACTGGAAAAACACTGAAAGCAGATAAAGCCAAAAAATTTGGTATTGTCGATCTTTTAGTTGATCCTCTAGGACCTGGTTTAGAGGAACCAGAAGTTGTTACAAGCAAATATTTAGAAAGTATTGCGATAGATGTGGCCAAACAATTAGCTAGTGGCCAATTAAAAGTCGATAGAAGCAAAAAAGGTTTAACAGACAAAGTATTACAATTTGCATTGAATTATAATTGGGTGAAAGATCAAATTTTCGGCAAAGCAAAAGCCCAAGTTATGAAATTGTCCGGAGGATTGTATCCAGCTCCATTAAGAGTAACGATTTCTCTGCGTTTTTAGTTATATTTTTTACTAATTCTTAAATACAGATTCTTGAAGTTATTCGTACTGGTATCGACAAAGGTTCAGCAGCTGGTTACGAAGCGGAAGCTCGTGCTTTCGGCGAATTAGCCATGACTCCACAATCGAAAGGTTTAATTGGTTTATTCCGTGGCCAAACTGAATGCAAAAAGAATCGTTTTGGTAAACCACAACAGCCAGCAAAACGAGTTGGTGTTTTGGGTGCCGGTCTAATGGGTGCCGGAATTGCTCATGTAACAGTCGACAAAGGTATTCCCGTTGTATTGAAAGACACAAGTGTTAATGGATTGGCAAGAGGCTTAAATCAAATCGAAACTGGTTTAAATAATGCCGTGAAAAGGAAACGTTTTTCATCGTAATAAAAACGAATTTTATTGGTTTAGTTCATAAAATATTTACAGTTGTTTTGTTTTCATAGTTTGGAACGGGATCGATTTGTAGCGAATTTGAACGCAACATTAGATTATAAATATTTTAAGGATGTCGATATTGTAATTGAGGCCGTATTTGAAGATATTAATATTAAACATAAAGTTGTTAAAGAAGTTGAAGCTATAACACCACCACATTGCATATTTGCTACCAATACGAGCGCCATTCCTATTTCGAAAATTGCTACGGCTTCTTCAAGACCCGATAAATTAATTGGTAAACAGATTTTTGAAATTATTTGAAACGTTTGTGATTGTATTTTACGTTTAGGTATGCATTATTTCTCACCTGTTGATAAAATGCAATTGTTGGAAATAATTACGACTGATAAAACAAGCAAAGAAACAACAGCTGCAGCCGTTGATGTTGGTTTGAAACAAGGAAAAGTCGTTATCACTGTTGGTGATGGCCCTGGCTTTTATACAACACGTATTTTATCTGCTATGATGGCAGAATCTGTAAGACTGTTACAAGAAGGTGTCGATCCAAAACAATTAGATAGTCTTACGAAGAAATTTGGCTTCCCAGTGGGTGCAGCTACTTTAGCCGACGAAGTAGGACTTGATGTTGCTTCGCACATTGGCCCCGATCTAGCTAAAGTATTATTTTCGATTTGCTTTTATTGTTTAAATTGTTATTAAAACATTTGTATTAGGCTTTTGGCGAAAGATTTGGTGGTGGTGATTTGGGAGTAATGAAAGACATCGTCCAAGCCGGTTTTCTTGGTCGTAAATCCGGCAAAGGAATCTATGTGTACGAGAAAGGCTCAAAGAATCGCGATGTAAATCCAGAAGCTCTTAACATTCTTAAAAAATACTCCATTGAACCAAAGGGCTCGTTCGAGGACGAAGACAAAACTTTAAGAATGGTTACAAGATTTGTGAACGAGGCAGTATTGTGTTTGGAAGAGAAAATTTTAGCCAATCCACTTGAAGGTGATATTGGTGCCGTTTTTGGACTTGGTTTTCCACCATTCACTGGCGGTCCATTCAGATGGGTGGATCAATATGGTGCTGGAAATCTTGTGGGTAAAATGGAACAATTCCAAAGTTCTTATGGATTACCATTCAAACCGGCACAAACATTAGTGGATATGGCGAAGGACCCCAGCAAGCGATTCTATCCTAAATAAGTTATTTATAGTGCCTTATAAACTGTAAAACTATTTTTCTAAGAAAAAGAACCACCTTAATTCATACTTTTTATAATATATTATCTTTATACTTTCATGATTATGTAAATACAATTTTATTATCTAGTTAAATTGAGTATTTTTTCCCTTTTCGACTATATGAACAATCCTCGGGGAAATCAACTAGTAATCAATTCAAAAAAAAAAAAAGAAAATTATATGCGATTAGGGAATTTCGGTATTTGAAACCTGCTGGGGAAGGCTATTAGTGTAAAAATACGAGTCCGTTCCTGGACGCTATACGTCGACGACGTCGTCTTCGTTGAGGCATCTTATAGAACACATCGTCGTGTTCGGCTAGCTATTTGTAAAATTGTTGCGCTTGCGTCGGTGCGGTGTTGGCGTCGAGACGGTGCGTCCAGCTGGGCCCGGGGGACTGACTGGGACAGTGCCGCGCCGACTGCCGTACAACCGATCGAAATGCCGAGCTGATATTTATTATTATATGTATATTTATATTGCCCAACAAATATTTTATCACTATATCACAGTTGACTGTGTGTTGAGTGATTAAATTGACGGAAAAAAGAATTTCGAGTTGTTTGGAAGAAGAAAATCCGTGTGTAGGAGACGCGCGATATGGGGCTACCATCAGAGGGTGGCCTGTGAGTCAGCCACAGTCTCCATAAAGTAGTTTTTTTGTATATATAGAGTGCGTGGTGATAATATGCAACAGGCGAACCAGGTGGGGGACAACGGAGCAGCGGCGGCCACCTCCCCCGCGGCCACGGGGGCCACCGGAACGGCAACGACTCGCAGCCACGTGAACGGCGGACGATTCGACTTTGACGATGGTGGCACCTATTGTGGTGGCTGGGAGGAAGGCAAAGCACACGGCCACGGCGTATGTACTGGCCCCAAGGGCCAAGGCGCCTATTCCGGTTCTTGGCACTATGGCTTCGAAGTATCCGGCATCTATACATGGCCAAGGTAATTTTTATATTCGTTATCAGCGCACTGATTCAACCAGATTCCATTAATAATAAACAATCTAATATATGTGGACACATGAATGTATTTATACTTGTACTGAAGTACACATTTTAACATATAAATAAATAGATCTAGCAAATACCCAGATAGTAGCGCGCTGGTTTAGAGCTGTTTTTAAAACTGGCTTAAATGTATTATTATTTTTGTTTTGTTGTTGTGAAATACAACTCGTTTCGTTATTATACAACTTTAAACAAATGCCCTTTTTACACCCCGGTATATTTATTATTTACTCGATTAGTTGCTTAATTAACAACCACCATTTTTTGAAAAATTAAACGGTCGTAATAATTTATTGTTGCTCTAATTATTTTATTGGTTGTAAAATATTTTGTTTCCATTTAAAATTCGATTATATTCAATAAATGAAAATTATGTCACTTTAATAATTAATTTGAAATGTTCTTTAGGGAGTAAAATAAGATTATTACTCATCGTTTTTTTGTTTATATTATGTTATAAAACCGTAAAACGTAAAACGGTGTGCTATTTATGCTAAAAAGTTGCAATCGCTACTAAAATTGGATTATGTTAGAAAACAAACATCATTTATAAAACACTTACATATATGAGATTAATTGTTTTTCTGGGACGGGCAAAACTTTCCTCCAATTATAATATCAAATTTAGCCATTTTAAGAACAATCCTTAAACTCTATTTGTTTATGTTAGCATCAACGATTTTTGCAATGGCCAATAATTTTTATGTGTTTTTTTATTTATTCGTGTAATTAAAAGAAAAATAAATTCCCGACACGAATAAATATAAATGTAATCGTTAAAATTTTTAGCACAGGAAACAATACCCCACATTCAAGTGTTATTTTATTTGTATTTTTTCGGAATGTTTCGTGGAAAATGCTTTTCTCAAATTTATCATAAACATTGATTGATTTTTTGTTCATGTTAATAAGATTAATAGGATATAGTCTATAATATTCCATGGCTTTTTTATACTATTATCCTTGATGACACTGAATGCTTTTAATAATATTACTTTCAATTATCGTTATTGGATGAGGATGGGTAAAAACAATAATTCAATATTAAAATTTTAAATAATTGCCTAAGTGGTTTATAATGTAATAACACTGTGGCTAGCATAATAATTTGTTAATTCGTTAACAGCTCGTAATTAATGTTATCAAAAGACAAAATGTTTATTTTTAAACAACAAATTATAGTATGTAAATATTTTCGTAATTTTTTGTTGATCAAGCATTTTTTAAAAGCAATTAAATCCATTAAATAGAATTGAATTATACGAAAAGTATTAACGCAAACTAATGACATTCTGATGTTAATATTTTGGTTCATAATTGAGTAAAAAGAAATACATTCTTACTGTGGAAAAACTTCCCGGAATGAAAATGTGTTTTCACAAAAGATAAAATTTTCCTGAAATTCACTCTCGTAATGGCAAGCGATTCATTAATAAAGGTCATTTTTTACGGTTGGATTACTTAAAAGCGAATAAGTTGTTTATATTTTCCAGGGTTGAAGAGTTTTCTAGAGTAAGAATTAATGTTTTTCCAAACGAAAATAACCAACGCTTTAATAATTTGACCTTAAAAACTAATGACGGGGTCAAAAAAATGTAATACATTTGTCAGCTAAATTATTACAAACAACCATGACCTTACCTGAATTTGTTATAGTAATTATTTATTATAATTCAATGAAAAATCACGAACAATTCCCCAAATTCTATATATAAATAAAACCCTTTTAAGCGGAATTATCAGTTCGGAAAATAATAGCCACTGATACACTGAATAATAAAAATATATTCATTGTCCAATATATAATTCCAGCTAATTAATAAATAAAACAATATCAAGTTCATTATCATAACAATTTGTTATTATTATAAGCGTGATCGAACGTAAAATTTTATACGAAAAATGTTGTTAAAAATCTCACGAATAATATTGTTCAATAAAATGCACAATTATATAAAACGAATACGAATTTCTGTTAGAAATAGTTTAGTAAAATGAATGTTATACTATTTTTTGGTATAATATTGGCTGGGTTTAGTGGTAGCTGTTTGGCTGCCCCCGCTTGTGGGTGTTACAATGGCACCATGACGGCCAGCCAACAATCTTGCCTTTTGGACCATTTAATACAACTTTTGACACAGTTGATAAGAAGTAAAGAAAATTCTGAATTGGTGCCGTTGAATCAATTAGTGCCGCAATGTTTTAAACACGATAACGTGAATACAAGTAATACAACATCGACGGAACCGTCAAGTGATGAAGATATGTTTGGGGGTACGATAACGAAGAGATCCACAGATCAAGTGGAGAGATCCACGCAACCAGCCAATGACTACACACCGCCTGACGATCCTAATGAAGCTACGACAAGTCATGCCGAATCGGCAACAGAAGAAGAAACAACTACAGAAACTAAAGAAGACAATACAGAACCTCCTGAAGAAACTACAAATGGTGTAACTACAAGTGAGCCGGAAGTAACTACAGAAGGGGTTGAAGAAACTTTAACGAAGGCACCGGCACTAAAGAATAAAGACAGTAGTCGTCATGGCAGAAAGTCGAAGAACGATAAACGCAATGGTAAAAATAAAAGAAATAAAAATAAGAAAAAACCAGAGACAGACACTACTACTGAAGGCTCAGGAGGAATTTCTGAAGATCCTCCAACTACTACCACAGAAGCAACTGAAGATAATGTAACAGATTCCCCTGCTACCACCACAGAGGCAAATTATTCAACTACTACTGAAAAGCCAAAATCAACCACCACTCAAAAGCCCGCTAAAAAATCCAATAAAAAACACAATAAACATAATAACAAATTAAAAGAAACTAAAGATAATGTAACAGATCCTCCTGGTACTACCACAGCGAATAATGATTCAACTACCACTGAAAAGCCAAAATCAACCACCACTCACAAGCCCTCTAAAAAATCCAATAAAAAACACGATAAACATAATAACAAACCAAAAGAAACTAAAGATAATGTAACAGATCCTCCTGGTACTACCACAGCGAATAATGATTCAACTACCACTGAAAAGCCAAAATCAACCACCACTCACAAGCCCTCTAAAAAATCCAACAAAAAACACGATAAACATAATAACAAACCAAAAGAAACTAAAGATAATGTAACAGATCCTCCTGGTACTACCACAGAAGCGAATAATGATTCAACTACCACTGAAAAGCCGAAATCAACTACCACTCAAAATCCTCCTAAAAACTCCAACAAGAAACACGATAAACATAATAAAAAACAGAAAGAATCTAAAGATAATGTAACAGATCCTCCTTCTACTACCATAGAAACAAGTGATTCAACAACTGAAGGACAGAAAGTTACTACTACTCCAAAGCCCACAAAAAGCAATAATAAATCACATAAACCCGACAAACATAATAAAAAACGCAAAGGCCGAGTTTCTACAACAACTTTGCCTACTACCACTGAAAAAGTAACTGAAGCTGCAACTACTGAAGAGTCGAGTCCTTCAACGACAACTACAGAACAACAAAAATGGACAGATCCTCCGACTACCACTAATGAGACCCCAGAAACAACGCAATTTACTACTGAAATATCAGATACAACAACTACTGAACAAAATAACGAAGTAACGGATCCACAGACAACTACAACAGACGCTGATGAAACAACTAGCCCCAGCAATGAATCTACCACAACAAAAGCAAATGATTCAACAACTACTGAAGAATCAATTACAGACCCAACGACTACCACAGCACAAGAAAATGTTACAACAGAGAGAAGTAGTAAAAAATCTGATAAACAATCGAAACGTAATTCACACAAACCCGACAAACATAAGAAGAATAAGAAAGAAAAAGATGAGTTGTTGAACTCACAAGTGAGTTCAACAACTGGAAAACCAGATTCTACGGATCCACCAACTACTACTACGCAGAAACCCGCTACTGAAGCAGCACCAAAGAAAAATTCTTCTAAAAAGAATGATCACAAGCACCCAGAACGTAAAACAGATAAAAAAAGAAAAAATAAGCAATCAGCTACTACTACAACTGAGCAGCCAGAAGTGACGGAATCAGCAACTACCACCGATCCAACAAACGTCATATCGTTTACTGAAAAACCTTCTGTGATTGGAAGTAGTCAAAGTCATACAAAAAAACATAAACACGATAAAAAAGGGAAAGATTCTGAGAAAATAGTTTCAACGACTACAGAAACGCAAACTACTACAGCAGAACCAACTACTACTGAAAAACAAGATGTAACTGATCCTGAAACTACAACAGTTCAAAGTACTACTACTACTACTACATCTGAAAAATCAGAAGTTAGCGATCCGCCGCAGCGTAAAAGTTCTAATAAAAAACGTAAAGGACACCATAAACATAAAGGCTCGACAGATTCTGACGATGAATTATTACAAGTAGTAGATATGTTAATGAATGAAAATGGTAAAAACAAGCGTCACCATCACCATCATTCTAAAACTAAAGAAACAAATCAACCTATAACGAAAGATATAACAACAACAACTGAAAATTCTTCGACAACTACAACAGAAGCTTCAAAAGAAACTGACCCCCCAACTACCACAACAGCAGCTCCAAACACTGATCCCGCAACCACCACGTCAGAAGCTCCAAAGGAAACCGATCCTCCAACGATTACGACAGAAGCTCCAAAGAAAACTGACCCTCCAACTACCACAACAGAAGCTTCAAAGGAATCTAATCCTCCAACAACCTCAACAGAAACTTCAGAAGTAACAGATCCTTCTTCTACTACAACAGAAGATCCAAAAACGACAACTACTGAAACTACAGAAAATACGACTTCCAGTGATAGTAAGAAATCAAAGAAATCACGTAAACATAAGCCTAAGAAGCAGCAAAAGGAAGACCCTCCAATAACTACTACGGGAGCTCCTAAGAAAACTGATCCTCCAACAACCACAACAGAAGCTTCAAAGGAATCTGATCCTCCAATAACCACAACAGAAGCTCCAAAAGTAACTGATCCTCCAACAACCACAACAGAAGATCCAAAAACGACAACTTCTCAAACTACAGAAAATACAACTCCAAGTGATAGGAAAAAATCAAAGAAATCAGGCAGACATAAGAAGCCTAAGCAACAAAAGGAAGATCCCCCAACAACCACTACGGAAGCTCCACAAACTACAGAGGCAACAACCACACAAAAACCAAGTAGTTCAAAAGCCCCAATATTACAATTAAAAACACCCAGTCCAGTGAAAAAATCAAATAAAACACCAAAACACGACAGACATAATAAAAAACAAAAAGAAACGAAGCCTCCAACCACCACTACTGAAAGTCCAAAACCTACAGATCCACCAACAACCACCCAAAAACCAGACGATTCCATTTTAGAGC
>SSSI01000964.1:0-14856 GCA_004796505.1 Oryzaephilus surinamensis
CTTTTATAAAATTTTCATATAAATAACTCAAATTATATATTAACTTGTGCCATCTTTATTCAGCAATGTAAACTAAAAAGATTTTTTAACTGTAGTGCGTAAACACTATGTTTCCGCCCGTAGAATACACCATTTTCAATAATTCCACACAAGTTCATATATTTTTCAATTTCCTTTCAGCATTGCCACAAATTCGCCCAATTACGCGACGAAGTCTATTGCCAACTAATGAAACAAACCACCAGCAATAAATCCGATTCACCCGAATCCTGTCAACGTGCCTGGCGTCTACTATCCATCGTGGCTGCCTATTTTGCATGCAGTGACAATTTATTACCATTCTTAACCGAACACCTGTCGAGTGCGGCATCAGATCGTCGCCGTATATGTCACGGTACTGCCGCCGTTTGTTTAACAAATCTACGCAAAACGCAACGTTGTGGTGGTCGCAAGAACGTACCATCCGTTGAAGAAGTGACGGCTGTCAGTGCTGGCCGTAGTGCCCGTAGACAAATCTATCGTTTACCGGGCGGTGCTGAACGTGTCGTGAATACACGTTGTAGTACCGTCGTTGCGGATGTCATCAATGAATTGAGCAATTTGATTGGTGTACAAACGGAAGCGGAACAACAAGAATTCAGCTTATATTGTATAGTACAAGGTGATGCATTTACAATGCCACTGGCGGCCGATGAATACATCTTAGACGTAACAACTGAACTACACAAAGCGGCCCAACCATTCTATTTGATATTTTGCCGGTCTGTATGGTACCATCCGTTGAAACATGATGCTAGTCCACTATATACGGAAGTACTGTTCAATCAAGTGGCGCCCGATTATCTGGAAGGGCTTCTACTGCGGCTTGGTAATCCGAATTTGCCGCCATCTATCGTACGCGACATGGCATTAATTGCGGCACTGTTACATCGTGCAGCCGATTTAACGCATTCACCCAGTTTGAAAGAGGTTAAATTCTTATTACCGAAACCGGTGTTGGGTTTAAGGGAACCGCGTCCCCAACAATGGCTTGCATTGGTCCAAACATCGTGGAGCCAGGCGATTAATTTACCAACATCGCGTGCGAAATTACGCTGTTTGCAAGTGTTGAGCAATTGGCCATTGTTTGGCAGTTCGTTTTTTGCTGTAAAACGTGTTATTGGTGATGTGGATCAATGGCAAGAACATATACTGGCATTGAACCGGAATGGGGTGCACTTTTTGGATATGCAAACACATGAAACGTTACAACATTGGCCATTTGCCGAGGTGATTTCGACGCGAAAGGTCCGATCCGAGGATGGAGCTCTATTCTTAGATATGAAATGTGGTAATTTGTTACAACAACGTGTTACACGTTTACAAACTGAACAAGCACACGAAATTTCAAGACTTGTTAGACAATATATTAATTTGGAGCAGGCAAATACGGCGCGAAATTAATATATTGTAATTTGCTCAACAATTATTAATGGGTTGCAAGTTGTATATTTAAACATTTAACCGTCCAAAATGCATTTATTTTTATAGATAATTATATTATTTCTTATTAGTTATATTAATGACTAGATTTTATTATTGGGATTGGATTCTGGAGTGAAATTCAGGATACAATTTTGTTAAAAAAACAGTAAAAATCTGTTATTTATTTGTTAGAATTTAGTTTTATTGAATCGATCTGATTTTGTTTTCATTTTATGTAAATTAATTATTTTTTTGGTGACTGTATTTAAGCGAAAAACATTCTATTATTATTCTATTATTATTAATTATTATAAAAAACAATTTATAAATAAATAGGAATTAAAAAAAATAACTTATGTACAAATTTATAAAACCTTTTTATTGAAATGTAAACATTAAGTTTGTTAAACTTCCGTGGGACTATGTCTGGGTGTTTTGGGGGCCGGTTCGCCCCAATGTTGTGCCGTATATTGCACATAACCGGGATCACTTGGACCACTTGGTGGACGAATATCTTCACGTTTCTCTTTTGGGAACATGTAAGCCGGCCGAATTATATCCAGCTTACCATATTGCCCTAAAAAGTCAATTTTTAAATGAATTTGACCATGAATCTATGACACGAGATGGAATTCCAAGACATGCTAATCACTTTCAACAATGAATCTACTTTATTTCGAAAATGGTGTCAAAAATTGTGCAAAAACACTAACAATTAAATAACTGGTCCTTTATTACAATTTTTTTTGTTATGTTGTTAGTAAATACAATTTTGGTGCTTAAATAATGATGATAAAATGGTGCTAATTTGTACCCTTTCTAATATGGCTCCATACAGGCGAATGGTGTACCATTTTCGGTGGTACTTCTTGTTCCACATCACTTTCATCCCTCTGTTCCTCCAATTCCAGCACATCTTTACCATAAATACCGAACCGTTTCGGTTCTTTCATGCCATTCTTTTGTCCTACATGTCCGTTTCTTTGATCCTTTGATTGTTTTCTCATTTCCGGTGAATCTAAATGTGTTTTTTCAATTTCCTTTTCAATATCGTACACTTGCTGGCTAATCGTGCGCGTTTCCAACGGTTTCGCCACTGTACGAGGCACCGTTTGGGCATGTGTTGATGTTTTCCTCGCTTTTGGACCACCCATATCCAAAAGAAACAAGGCAGCTGTCAACAAAGACACACTACCAAGTATAGCGGCATTATCTACTAAATCTGGTGGCACTGAATCTAATGCAGCCAATTCTAGACTACCTAAATTACACACACGTTTTTAGTACATTCAAGGATAATAAACAAATTAATATAATTTAATGGTGTTTGTTGTCGTATTATATACACTTTTATTACCTAACACGATGAATAAAATTGTTCCAATGCCTAATAGTACCAATTCGGTGATACGTTTCTCCGTTGGTAATTCACCAATTAAACGTCCAATAAATAAACTACCAGTTATTATAATATAACCACCGTATGTGGTATCGGCAACAGCCGAACCAATTCGATCCCATGTTATATTATTCAATAAACTCCATTCTCGTGAGATTTTTTGTAAATATAAAAATAAACGTAATGCCTCATCGTCGGTAACACGTTTAAATATTAAACAAGCCAATACACATATCTGGAACAAGTTCAGTTTCTTAATATCGTAACAATTTTTTCTTCAAACAATAGACTATTAATTAAATTAGCATGAGTTCATCCTATGCATTTAAATTCAATTAGTTGTTATGTTGTTTTTTACATGTATTGCTAAACGATTTGTTGGAAATTTGTTGTTTTCTAGGTGTGGAAATTCGAAAACGATGCTTTGTGAGTCAGTTTTAATGATATTTTATAATTGTTGAAGTTTCACAAAAATTTATGTACTGTAGGATCGTCGAATCTTTAATGTCACATGACAAACTTTAAATTTGAAAAAAACTATCAATACAGTCGCAATTCGCGTTGTTATGGAGATTTTGAGACAATTGTTTGTTTACGTTTCCATGGAGATTTTTCATCTTTAGTTATGAACATAAATATTTAATATGTTATTCTTTAGTTTGTCACGTGATAATTAATAATCACAATAGAAACTATACTCGAAATTGAAAAAAAAGCAATGTCCAAAATATCGATAATGTCAAAATTCGCGTTGCTATGGAGATTGTTTTTGAAAATATTAGTTTACGTTTCCATCTTTGTTTATAAACGTAAATATTTTGATATATTATTTAATTTGTCACGTGATATTAAAAATTAAACGATTCTACTGTACATTCATTTAAAATTTCTCTGATAAAACCGTTTTACCTGAATTGTTAAATAGTCCAACAATGATAAACTAAACAAATTATAATTTAAATAATAATATTTATTATAAAGAAATTCTTACCACTTCAAATAATTTCAATAATGTCCATCTATCGAACCGTACAGCCATATTATTATTATTGAAAAAAAATGAAATTTCTTATTCCCTTTTAATTAAATTTAAATTCATGACAATAAAATTTATTAATTATGCACTATTTAACAACACATTTTTTTTAATGATAATTTCACTTAGCTGGTACAACACTGAAAATAGAGAAGAACCTTATTATTATATGATGTCAAACTGTATTAAAATTGTTTTTAAAAAAATTGTTTAATAATGGTAAGATCACCTTGAAGCAAAAATCACAGGGGCATGAACAACTTGTTGCATGTATGTCACATAATAGACATTATTAATTTTGTATTTGTATATATATATGTAAGTACAAATGAGTAGGGAAATTAAATGTATAATTCAATTGTAAACAAAACAAATAAACAATAATAGTTTGACCAAAAAAAAAGAATTAATCAAAGTCTATGGGAAATGCATTCAAAATTACTTACAAGTTTATAGACCTCTTTTTCGATTTTCAAAATCACAACAACACAACTAGTGGAATTACTTTGTAATAATGGAAAAGTTTACAATATTCCACCTGTAAAGTAAATGAAACAAATTTTTCCCACCACTTTACAAAAATTAGTTATATATTGTATGGATATTCAATAACAACAATTAGGTAAGCTTTTAATTAAATTTCTGTTCAAATGTGGTCTTATTTTGAATTAAATTAATTTTTGACCTTTGAAATTTTTGTTAAATTCATAAATTTACAAATAAAACTTATTAGTTATGTTTGTAAAATAGGGAACGTGAGAATTTTCTTAAGGATGTGGCTGTACATATTTTTTACACATATGATTTCGAAATATTTTATACACGTACATGACCTTACGAAAAAAATTAACTTTAATTTATTAATTGAAGAAAATTACAATGGATTTTCTTGTAAACATGCGTTTTCATGTAGATTTACTATTAATACATATTTTTCCACTTTTATGTACAACTTTTGATAGAATTTCATCATACATTATATCTTAAACATTCAATTTTGTAACATCTTTCACTCGAAAAAAACAATTACAAAATATTAAGATAATTAAAATATGTAATAATCTAATAATAAAATTACGCAACATTGAATTTGAATTTTCTGATTCAAAGTTAAAGTGCATGCGTCCAAGGGAACCACGTGATTTTTATTTATAAAAGAGACGTCGATCGACGTTCAGCGTCTGAGGTTAGGTTTTAATTATTGTAGTAATTTTAGTAGTTTAAATCCAAAAAAAAATGGCTGAAGAAATTGATTATAATAGTCCTTATGCGAATTATAGATCGCCTTTAAGTACACGATATGCAAGCAAAGAAATGCAATATAATTTTAGCGATCAGAAGAAATTTTCCACGTGGAGAAAACTATGGATTAATTTGGCGAAAGCTGAAAAAGTAAGTAATTATATCTAATTTAACTAATTTTATTAACAATCTGTTAAACTGTTTTAAATCCTGTTGAATTTTTCATGGAAAACTACTAATTTGAAAAGCTGTTTTGTTGGTTGCATAATCATAAAAGCGCAACTTTATATTTTTTTAAAGTTTATCGCACAAATTATTCCTATTATCTTATTTATAAAATAAAACCACGAAAATATGTAGAAATATATTTATTATTATTTAGTTAAATTTAATCGTCTTACGTATACTGTAAAATAAATCTAATCCATAAACAACAGAATTTATATAAGACAAAATTGATTGTATTAATAAAAATTTTTCCATTAAATTATATTGTTTTTGATGATTTTTTAACCACCATACATGTATTGTAATTGTGGCAGCAATAAAATATAATATAACAGCTAATGAATTAAATATACGTATTAATGTATCGGGCATTTTGTACCCTAAAACGTAACTTAAAATAATTACACTTGTAATTATAATAAAAGACGCAAAAACAACATTTGGAAAACATATTGAAGAAACATTATTCAATTGCCACATTATTTTAACACCTTCTGAATACATTCCAGCACAAATACATCCAATTGACTAGAAATTAAGCAATATCAAACAATGTATTATTAAAATTACATTTATTATTTATTACCTCTTGGATTATTTTTAATATAAACTCTTTCGAACAATAGTTGTGTAGAAATTTTGGCGATTCTTGTTGTGTTTGAATACTCATATCTGAATCAACACTAAAAAAATGCTTTAATGTGCGATTTTTCTGCGATTTAATACCAATTTCTTCCATTTTTTACAACACACTGATTGTCTTATGTAAATATTTATGGTTTTATAAAGGTGTACGAGTTAAAAATAAATCTAATAATGTAAACTATTTAACTATTTTATTAAAATGATTTATATTATACAAAATAGTACTTAAATTGTGTAATTGTGTACATATAAAATTACTAAACATTAGTGGACGGAGTTCGATAACATTTTTTTAAGGGCTTACAAACTAAACAAAAAAAAATATGTAATTAAAAGTCTTCTTGTCTACGAAACGTAAAAACAGCATCAATTGCAAATAAGATGACATTGAAGAATGCAAAAATGATGCTAGTTGTTAGCATTGTTAACAAATACATTTCTGGATGATAGAAATTATGTTTCATTAAATCGGCTCGATCAACAATCAATAATATACCAGTTATAAGAAACAATGTGGAACCACTTAATGCTATTAAACTGGCCGTTCTGTATGGTATGCGATCGTGTATTGTACGACTAATAATCATTAAAGTGTTAATTAGCATAAAACCAGTATATGCTGTATACATGATGCCAATATGATGCATATGACTTTTGCCTAATCCAGTTGTTTTAGCTGGATCGTAAATGAAACCCATACAAAGAGCACAAATAATCTATTTAAAATATAAAATAACAATAAATGTAATTGTTTTCGTACGTGCTAAATATTATTTACCAATTCAAGTATTTTTATAGCCAATTGCCATTGTTCTTTCAAACGTTCTTTTAACGTTTTCTTTGGCTGTTCTTTGGTTTCTTCATCTTTGTTATTTTCCAATTCGGCTGACATAATTTGCACCTTTTTTGGTGTATCGTAATATGATTCTCGATTATCCACTTTGAATTTTATTTAAAAAATGAAAACAATACAATAAAATCACAAACAAATCAACTGTTCACTTTGAATGCTTTCAACAAACTGAAAAAAATAATACCAAAACTGTATTATGAATGAATGCACTTTTCTGAGTAATTGTTTAATTAATTATATTAACCCTATGGTCTGTTTTTAATTGATTATACCTCCACCCACAAAGTTCAAACCGTTTTATAATGTGGGTGACTAATTTTTGTATACACGCCTCACATAACGAAAAAAAAAAATGTAATTTAAATTTATGATTATTGTTTTTTTCAAGGAGCTTGGCTTGAATATCACCGATTCGCAAATAGCGGAAATGGAGTCAAATGTTAATAGAATTGATTTCGATGATGCAGCAGCTGAAGAACGTTTAACACGGCACGACGTTATGGCACATGTTCATGTATTTGCCAAACAATGCCCAAATGCCGCACCAATTATACATTTAGGTGCAACATCCTGTTTCGTTGGCGACAACACCGACTTAATTGTCATCCGCGATGGTTTGGATCTGCTTATACCGCAAGTGGTGCGCGTTATTAAGAATTTGGCACGTTTTGCTGAAGAATACAAGTAAATGGAAAATTCCGAAATTGCTTAAACTTTCATTAATTTCGATTTTTCTTTAGATCCGTTCCAGCTTTGGGCTTCACTCATTTACAACCAGCCCAATTGACAACTGTTGGCAAACGTGCCACCTTGTGGCTGTTCGATTTCTTGTTGGATGAACGTGCTTTAAGACGCGCTCGAAACGATTTGCGTTTTCGCGGTGCCAAAGGAACAACCGGAACGCAGGCCTCGTTTCTACAATTGCTGAACGATGGCAAAAAAGTCCGTCAATTAGATAAACGTGTTGCCGAATTATGCGGCTTCCAACAAACTTATCCTGTAACTGGACAAACGTATACAAGAAAAGTCGATTTAGAAATTGTGTCAACGTTATCGTCGCTTGGCACTTCCATACATAAAATGTGTACGGATTTACGTTTGTTGGCGAATATGAAGGAGATCGAAGAGCCGTTCGAAAAAAGCCAAATTGGCAGTTCGGCAATGCCGTATAAACGGAATCCAATGCGTTCGGAACGTTGTTGTTCGTTGGCAAGACATTTGATTAGTTTATTTACGAATGCAGCAAATACACATTCGACACAATGGCTGGAACGTACATTGGACGATTCGGCCAATAAACGTTTAACAATGTCCGAGGCATTTTTAACGGCCGATGCAGCCTTAATGACTTTGGTGAATATAACTCAAGGTTTGGTCGTTTATCCGAAAGTGATTGAAAGACGAATTAATCAGGAGTTGCCATTTATGTCGGCTGAAAATATAATTATGGCAATGGTGAAAAAAGGCGGTGATCGACAAGTGTGTCACGAGAAGATACGTGTCTTGTCCCAGCAAGCTGGTGAACAAGTGAAACAGTTTGGAAGAGATAATGATTTTTTGGATAGAGTTAGAAGAGATAGTTATTTTGCACCCATTTTGGATGATTTAACAACAATTTTGGATGCTAGTACGTATATTGGACGGGCTGTTGAACAAGTTGAAGAATTTTTACAAGAAGAAGTACACCCGTTAATTAGTTTATACAAAAATGTTAAAGATGAACAAATTGAATTGAAAATATAATTTTTTTATTCTGTTGTAAAATTCTTTTGATTTGAACTATGTAATTGAAAAATTCCTTACTTTGTATTATCGTCGTAATACTAATAATAAATAACAAAATAACAATACAAAATAATTGTAATTTTAAATTTAGATTGAAATTAGAGAACTTCTCTCAAGTCCAAAAGTTAGGGAGTTTCAATTTAAATTGAATAATATGTATATTGCAAATAATTTAAAAAAAAAACTTCTTTTTCGAAATGATTTTTATTAAAAATATTTTACACTAAGGGCCGATCTATTCACCTCCAATTATGTTCAAATTTATTGGGAAGTGAATAGATCAAGCCGAAGATTTTTCAATCTTAATAAAACTATAACATAATATATAAAAAAAACTTTATCGCATGGAGCATGGTAGCTGTAAATTTTTGAACATGGAAACTGTTTTAAAACTATTTGAGAGGTCATGACAACAAAAAAATTTATAATTTATTTTTAATTAAGAATATAACGGAAATAACACTATCAATCAAATAGGCAGCCCCAGATAAAATACATAATGCGCCCAAAGCCAGACCAACCTGTAATGATAATACAGAAATAAATTTTTTTCGAATGATGTAAATTGTAAATAATAAATTTCTGATAATAACTGAGCAATAAAATTATTATCAGATGACTAAGAATTGTTTACATAAATAGATATATAACTTACATCTCGTTCAGAATTTACGTGTGTATATTTATGTTCAGCTAAATAACCATGCCAATAATGTAATGCAGTGGCCCCAACTGCCACCCACATGAAAACTCCAATTACATTCATTAAGACATCAATAAAAGATCTGAAAAAAGTATTATCAAATTTTTAAATTGTTTCAAATTGCGCAGAATTAATATGATATATAATGCGCAGTACATTTGTTTTGAGCGGGAACATTTGAATATATATAATTACATTTTATTATCAGAACTTGCGAAACACAAACTGATTAATGAGACACAAGTAAATATAAAATATCCAACAAAGACTCCTGAAGCCACAATTTCAGCATCTGGACTTTTCTCTTCGTTTAAATTCCATGTACCACCAACTCCAAGAAAACTACCTTGAAAGCCGACTCTGTACAAGATCAAAATGATCAAATTTAAGACCTGAAAGGAATTTTTGAAACTATTATATGAGTAATTAGTTGTTATTCATAAATTATGAAGTAAATAGTTAAATACTAATAATATTATCTATTTGTCACAACTAGTGCAAATATTTATGTCAAACATTTTTTTAAATAGTGTTTAACAATGTGTGTATCAAAATTTGGACAAAGTCATTTCAAAAATAATCAATAATTGAAATCGGCAATATTCTATTGTTGTAAAGATAACAAAATTACCAACAGCTAGGCTAGTATGTTTTTAACATATGTAATAACTATTGGTTTTTATTTAAAAATATATTGCATTTTTGTATTTGTATTAATTAGGCTTTAATACAGATTTTTTAACTATTTTGAATTAAAACTAGGCACACCCAAATAACATGAGATAACGTGATTATTCATTTTCTGTTGTTTGAAAAAACTGAAACATACACATAAAAGTTACTTACCAGTTTTAGCAGTCTTATAACAACTGCCCCAACAGTTTCTATACTTGTCATTTTGCAATTTTATTTAAAATGCACAAAATGCTTATTTTATTCACACAAAAAAAATACGTGATTATTCCACCTAAACACTATGAAAAGTACAAATGTATTAATTGTTATCAGTTATTATCACTGATAATCTTTTATCACTAGTTTTGTGTATTTAAGTGACGAGAGTATATATAAAAAAATAGGCTACAGTAGAATTTTATCGTAATTAGTTTTGAGAAAATATTGAGTAATCAAACATATTTATATTATTTTTATATCAAATTTTATTACTAAAAGTACTAATATATATTACAAAAACATTTATATATAGAATAGAAAAATGTACAAACTATATGATTAACCAAAAAAAAAAAAAATTTATAAAAATAAGAAGCACTTACAAAACCCAAAATGAGATGCAATAAATAATAGAAATGAATGTGAATTCATAAAAAAGAATTAACGCCCGTTTGCCTCAAGTTAGAGTTAAAACGTTAACTTGCGCAAATAGACTGTTGAGTATAAAATCAACAAAAAGTAAAATTGTCTGTTTATTTTATACCCTTGTAAAATGAATTAGAAATTTAAGTATATTTAATCGCTAGGCAGTAAAGTATTTTCAAGACATGCTGGACCCTGACTTGGCCAATTACAAGCCCCCAAATTATTATCGAACGTCAAATGCACAGGACAATTAAATACATGTAATGTATAACGATTCTTCGTACAATCCCATCTACAAGCGTAGAATTTATTACATTGTTTCGGATGTCTAAACAATCCAGGCCGTTGACAATCGATGGCGCCTTGTAAGGTTTCATCCCTTCCACGCCAACCACCCGGTCCATATCGATCCAATTGTCGATTTTCCAAGGCTTCTTTCGTGCCCTCTTTGGCGCCTTCTTTCGCCGCCTGTTTAACCAGCTTCAATCCAGTTCGTACTGCTTTTACAATTTCATGATCCGATACACTTTCTTCACTTGTTGATTGTTTAATAAATATTTCATTTACATTACTTGTTGGCGGCGATACTGGTCGTACTCTAACGCGTTTACGAACTACTGGTACTACAGGTACTACTCCAGTAGTTTCTTTTACGATAACTTGAGGTGCTGGTGTTATTTCAACAGTTCGTTGTGGTTCGTATTTGTAATTTTCTACAATAACTGATTCATCATTGTTGCGAACCGCATAACCATCATCATCTTCATCATCGTACGCGTAATTATCATTGTCTTCATCGTCAACAACAATCTGTAATGGCTTCTTACGTAGTCTTACTGAATTCGATGTACATGTACATTGTGCACCAAGTTTCATTGATAATAATGGATGGTAATCGTTAACTTTGACAATTGTTTGCGGTCTTGGTCGTACCACTTTAACAACTTTAGCTACTGGACGTCTTGTTGTCACTTCATATGAATCATAATTGTTGATTGGTGGTAAATAAGAACTTGTTGGTATTGTTGTGGTTTGTACACGAACACGATTACGTACTGGAAGGTATTCTCTTGATGGTTTCGTCACTTCTGGTACTACAAACACAGCCGGAGTTGTACTTGTAACTACTGGTTTAGGACTTGGAGGAATATATGCGTATTTATCATCTAATGAACTGAATTCGTAACGTACTATCGGCCGGCTTGTTGTAACTGTTTTCACAATTGGTACAGTACTGGAATAAGTTACTGTTGGTGTTGGTGTAGTTGATGGTAAATAAACTCGTGCTGGTTTTGTCACTTCCGGTACTAAATAAGCACGTTCTGTGCTTGGAACTACTGGTACAGGTGCTGGAGTTGGTGCATATCGACTGTCAAAGTAGTAGAAACCATTTTCAGTTTGTGGTTTAACAACAGCAGCTACTGTTGATGTGTAAGTAGGTCTAGGAGTTGTTGGTTGTACGTAATTAACTTGTGGTGCTGCGTAATTATAATAGTACGATTTTGACGTATCAATTGATTGACTATAAGTCTGTACTGGTGCTTTATAATTCTCCACGACAACTGGTTGATTAACTTGTCCTGTTACATAAGCTGTTTTCTTAACGAATGGCACTTCTTGTACTGGTACTGGCCGTTCTTCGAACGCTACTGCTGGTTTAGCGTAACTGTATCCAGTAAATTGAACTGTTTTTTGTTCAACAACAGCTGGTTGGCCAGTTACGTAAGCTGCTTTTTTAACAAATGGCACTTCTTGTACAGGGACAGGTCGTTCTTCGAACGCTACAACTGGCTTCTGATAGTTATAGCCACTAAATTGGACAGTTTGTGGTTTTAGTGTTGTTTGAATTGGTACAATAGGTTGTTTTTCAACATAAACTTCAGGTCGTACTGTTGAATGTGATACGTAGTTGTAAGTTGACACTGCTGGTTGTACTACAACTGCTGGTTTAACCGTTGTTGAAGGTGTAACATAGTTATAACTCGACACAACTGGAGTTTCTTCAAATCGAATTTGAGGTTTTGGATATTCGTAGCCTTGTTTGGCAATAGCTTGTTGAGCAACATTCTGATAAGTATAAGTTGAGATAGCTGGTTGTTGATACACAATTGGTTTAACAGTAGTTGAAGGAAAAACATAATTATAGGAAACTACGGCAGGTTTTGGAGTTGAGGATATAATAGGAACATAATTATAGGATGGAACAACTTGTGGTTGCACTAAAACAGGTTTGGCAGTAGTTGAAGGAGCTACATAATTATAAGAAGAAACTACAGCAGGTTTAATTGGAGTTTGTTGAACAACAACTTGTGGTTGTTGTACCAAAACAGTCGGTTTCGCAGTTGTTGATGGTGTTAAATAATTATATGAAGAAATTACAGCTGGTTTTGGACTTTCTTCGAATACAACCTGTGGTTTAGGATAAGAGTAGCCAACAAGTGCAGGTTTCGGTGTGCTTACTGGTGTAACATAATTATAAGAAGAAACTACGGCTGGTTTAGGAGTTGATGCAATAATAGGAACTTCTTCAAATGCAACTTGTGGCTTAGGATAAACATATCCTTGCTGTTGTACTAAAACAGCTGGTTTCACGGTTGTGGGAGGTGCTACATAATTATATGAGGACACAACAGGAGTTTGTGGTACTAAGACAGCTGGTCTAGGAGTAGAAGAAACAACTGGAGTTTCTTCGAAAGCAATCTGTGGTTTTGGATAAGCGTAGCCTTTAGAGAGAGCTTGTTGAGCAACATTTTGATAACTATAAGACGAAACTGGTTGTTGATACGTTTGTATATATTCTGGTTGTTGTACAATTGTCTTTTCAACATGTTGTTTATTGTAAACAACAGCCGGTTGTGGAGAATAATAAGCATTTGATTTAACTTCTTCCTGATAACTATAAGCACTAACATCTGGAATAGTTTTTATATTCACTTGTTGTACAAGTGGCGTAATTTTTGGTGAAACAGAAACAATTGGACGTACTGTTGAAACATCACTGTACGATGATACATAAGCGTTTACAGCTGGTTGAACTGGAATTTCTTGTTTAACTACTGCCACTGCTGGTTTAACTGTAGAATACGCATAATTTGCTTTCAATGGAACTTCTTCGAAAGCAACTCTGGGTTTTTCATATACATAACCACCAGTATGAATAGTATTTTGCTGTTGAAAACTAACACTATTTCCGGCTAGAGAAGCTCCTTCTTCAAAAGCAACGCTGGGTTTTTCGTAAACATAGCCTTGATTTTGGACAGCCTGTTGCTGGTAATTGTAACTTGTCTTAACTGGTTGAACCACAGCTACTGGCTTTACTGTACTAGAAACTGTGTAACCACTCACAACTCCTTCTTCAAACGCTACACTGGGTTTTTCGTACACATAACCTTGATTTTGAACTGCTTGTTGTTGATAACTATAACTTGTACCCTGTTTCTGTACTGGCTGAACAACTGTCAACGGTTTAACTGTAGAATAACTGACAGAACCTTCTTGGAATGCAACATTTGGTTGTACAACTAATGGTTTAGCAGTACTGAATCCTGAATAACCACTAACAACTGGCGGAACAACAGCTGCTGGCCTAGCAGTACTACTGACTGTATAACCATTAATAACTCCTTCTTCAAACGCGACACTAGGCTTTTCATATACATATCCTTGATTATTTTGTACAGCTTGCTGTTGGTAGCTATAACTAGTACCAGTTGATTGGACTGGTTGTACCACAGCAAACGGTCTTGGTGTACTTGAAACAACAATTCCTTCTTTAAAAGCAACACTAGGCTTTTCATATACATATCCTTGATTATTTTGTACAGCTTGCTGTTGGTAGCTATAACTAGTACCAGTTGATTGGACTGGTTGTACCACAGCAAACGGTCTTGGTGTACTTGAAACAACAATTCCTTCTTTAAAAGCAACACTAGGTTTCTCGTAAACATAACCTCCAACATTCTCTTTTACATTAACCACTGGTTGATTCAACAAAACTGAAGCTGTTGGAGCAACAGTAGAAACAGACGCATAATTTGTTAAATTAACAAATCCTGGTTGCTCGTAACGGTACTGTAATTCAGGTACATTAGCAATAACACCACCACCACCACCATTGTAAGCTTCAAATTCATGTGCTGTTCTTATAGCTGGAACTGGAACGGAGGAAACTAATGGAATAC
>SSSI01001026.1:8360-20400 GCA_004796505.1 Oryzaephilus surinamensis
GTCAATTCTTATCTTAAGGTTTTTCCAAGTAACCTGCGGTCGGTTATCTAACAGACAAGAATATTCTTGTCTTATATGAATAAATTATCTAAATATTAAAATTACAATTTGAACATAATTTATTTGTGACAGTATAACGTGTTAACAATATAAAAGTGAATGTAATTCAAAATTTTGTACATACCATTCGAAGAAAACTTTGAACTTCAACTTCATTCATTATTTTACAATTTCGTTGTTTATTAAGCGAAATATAATAGATTTTTCTTAAGTACATTAAGTTTTCCCACATTGTGCTTGTTCAAATTCCATGGGGCTGATTCTCGGGATTTCGATCGATCGAAATCCCGAGAATCAGCTCCCAGATACTTCTAGTGAAGTGACTGTATTATTATGGAGCTTTTATGATAATAATTACATTTTTGTGCTTTCGTTTCATAATAAACTCATTATGAAACGCTAAAAGAGTTACATAATAAATCAAAAGAGTATTGTTTTTCCTATAGGGATGTTTTTTTCATACAAGTGTTAGTCCGATTGTCAGTTTTTGTCAAATTTTGACAGGGTCTTGAAAGACGTCAATGTCGGTGTTCTTTTTTAAATAAAAGTTACTGTCTTAACATTCATATAATTTTACAAGAATTTTTCAAAAAATTTAACAAAAGCACAAAAAAATAACATATTTTTTGCGCCTCCGTCCGTATTTAGTCGTTTTGCAATCGCGAAAATCGTCTAGAAACTGCGTTTTTCCTGCCTAGGCAGGCAAAATGAAATCTAGTGCAATTTACGTTCCCACTGATTCAGAAAATGAATTGATTTGACAGATGTCAAATGTGTCAAGTCGAAATATTGTTTATTAAATTAATTTTTTTATTTAAATAATTATTGTCGGCGCAAAAAATATTGTGTTTTATGCGTCTAGAAACTCTTTTGCGAGTGTTCGTACGTTGAGGGCCTCGGCCTGCGGCCTCAGCCCTCAAAAAACTCACACTCGCAAAAGCTCAGTTTCTAGCCTTATAAAACAAATAACTATTACGTGTTTAGTAACGGCTAAAATAGCTTGATTATTAAGCTTGTAAAATAATTAATATATTGTTTAAACTATTTTCAATTTACAAAGTAACAAAGTCATTTTAAAAATGTTAGGACCGAAACATTTCTACAAAAAATTTGACCAACAATAAATTGAAACTGATACCGCCTTAATACAGACTTTTCTGATGTTTTTACACATTTTTCTCAGAAATAAATGTATAAATGTTTGAATCTTTGCATAGAATTGTATACGCGTACTTTCGAAATAAGAAGAATTCGCAAGTTTCAAAATATTATTTCATTTGAGGGAAAACATCAAAAGGATAGCATAATTTTTTTCTCTGTTGCAAAGAATTTAAATGTTTTCTCATCTTTTAAAAGTCTTTGTAGTAAAAATGCACATTTCAAATTATTTTTCCAACAAATGCTGTATATACACAATTTTTTTCATAAAAAATATATGTATAACAATAACAATATTTGAATAATAGAATTAATTTATATTGGAAATTCAATCAAAATATAAAATTTATTTATTTATTATACTTTGCCTGGCAATTTTTCTATTTTTGTTGTTTTATTAAATTTAAAAATAAAAACCCTATTTGCGTGTGCAATAATTTAAGATAAAATGAATTATTTACCGGATTATTGTATTTTTTACAAGTTTTGCAATAATTCTCAAAGTTGAATAAAAAAAGTTAATCGATCACATGTCAAAAAGTAGCCAACAAAGCAACATTTTCCGCCATTACACATAAATATATTATAAAAGGTATTATATTTTCATGTCTGTACGTGACAGCTCTAGTGTAGAAGAATAATTATTATTTGTCCGATAAACTTTGTACATATTTTTTTTTTCTAAAAATTCTAATGAAATCGTTATAAAAGTATCTTCTACTTAAACAATTCAAACCTTTTCTATTATTCTATATTTCGGTATAGTCTCTCGTATTGTGCCTTTATAACAAAAAGAGCACTCTTTATGGTATATAATATTATTTAAGATGGAATTCTTCACAGAAAAAGGAAAACGACAAGATAAGGTGTGTGTGAGTGTATAAAAAGCGACCTTACCTTTCAAAAACTTCCAAAGACGAACAGAATTTGAAATAATACAAAAGAACATGCGGAAATAAATGAAAATAGTTCTTGCTGGCGTGCTTTTCAAAAAAACCTTTATTTGATCTTATTATCAAAATATATTATAAACATTGTTATAATTTTATGTATTATTTTGTTTGTTGATCGAACCAATTTATTTTGTAAAACGTTAATTAATTACACTTAGCAACTAGTTTAACGGATTATTAAACAAAATATTCAACACTGTATTTGAATTTCGACATTAATTTATTTACATGATATTTGTTTGCCAAAATTACCTGTTTTGATAGCAGGATATTCCGGCTTTAAACAATAATCAATACTAGATGGATAGTTTTTTGGTGTGATTTGAATACTAATAGTTCGTGTACGTCCAATAAATTACATTAAGATTATTTGGGGGGAAACGAACATGCGATAATGGCCACAAAATGCCATTTTGGACAATTATATTCAATGTTGGTTCGTGATCTTAGTTGGAAATGGTTAGAATATTGAGAGAGAGTTGGCCATTTTTGCATATGATGGTAAAAAAGAATTGTAAGAAACTATACCTTATCTGAAAATGTTTTATTTTTCTTATTTACACTTTAGTTCGTCGACTTTACATTTTTCCCATATCAGCAAATGTAATACTTTCTTTATTTTTTTGAAAAAGAATAAAAAACTATGTAACTTTTCTAACCGATACGTCCAATAAAACAAACTTTTTATCGAATGTGCAAAGCTTTTAAATTTATTCGTTGAAAAATCAAAAGAAAAGAGTTTTAGTTTAATTTTGAGTATTTTGACAGAAAATCAATAAAGCTTTTCGAATTAAATCCGTTTTAATATTTAAAATTAGTTGTTACTATTTATAAATTATAAATTAAAAATATATGAAACTAAATAAAAAATATTCACGTATTTATAAAACAAATATATAATAGTATCGAATTTAATTAACATCACTCGAAAAAATGAATTAGTTTTTCAACAAAATTTTGTTGTAATATTGTTGTTCATTTATATAAAAAAATCAATATAGATATATGTATCTATTGTAATACATATAATATATTTTATGCCATAAAATCATATTAACTACATTTTAAACGTTTTATTAATACATAATAATTATTTTTTATATGATGGTAAATTTCATGTTAAATAACTCGTAAAATAAATTTAAATTAACTGTACTTTAAGTTTAACATTTGCTAATTTAATTATTATATTTTGTTCGAATTTGCTTTTGGAATAATATTGAAATTTGTGGATGGTATCTGATACAAAATTTTGTAAAAATAAAACTTTATTTGATAAAATAGAACTATCGAACTGAAATTTTGCATATGAACTGAACTGAAACACAATAGCATTTTTTCAACTAATGATCTAAATAAAAATGAAAATTTCAGCATTTGACTAAACGATTCCTTTTTTTTCGTTAAGTAGGACCCCTTAAATATAAACCTTTTTTAAATAAATTTATTTGGACTTACATATATATTTTTGTATCGACAATTATTAAAAAATTGCCAACATTCCTAACCTACACATTCATACCTACATGTTCAATTTATACTTATAAAAATCATTAAATTCGTTAATTAATTTAAACAAAATACATAATTTAACTAGAGAAAACAGCATTTTTTCAGGTATATAATAAAAATATAAAAACGAAAATTTCAAACAATTTTTCTTAATATTAAATAATGTTTTTTACTTCAGATCGAGTTATTACTAAAGTATACGTACCATCTGAATATAAATCCGTTTGGAGAATTTAATTTGAACTCTGGTTTAAAATACGATAGTCATTGATATTTTTTCAAAATTGTGTTTATGCAAAATAAATAATTTTCTTTATTTCGGTGTTAAAATAGTGTGATTCTAACTCGGATTCTAACATTGTGTTTTCTTGTGTTCAATCTTAGAATGAAATAAATTCTAACACTGTTTCTTTGAAACATTTATCATTAAAAGTAAAAGTCATGTAAAAGTCCAAAGAGAAAAAATAATAAAAAATATGTTTTTAAACATTGAGAAAACGGCTCGATATAGAACTCGTACTGGAATAAAGCCCTTTCTGTGACTTAAGTTTTAATATACTATTTTCGCTCTAGTATATTCATCGAATTAAAGAAACTGTTTAGCTGCATCAGATACAAAAACTTTTGTGCCTATTTTACTAAATGTTGTACATATTTTAGTTAAAATAGGACCCACTGAATCTAAATCCGTTTAAGGAATTCCTCAAGGAATCCAATTTACAGTTGTAAAACTTGTCATATATCTTTTTCATTTTAAATTTAGCATTTCATGAAAGTTTTTCAAAAATTCGAAAGAATATTTACATGTACAATAAAATTTTTGCAATACCAATATTCAATACCTGTGCATAAAAATTCATTAAATTAAGTGATCTTCATTCATTCAAAAGAACTTGCAGAATCGTTCAAAAGAATTTTTTGTATATGTATACTATTTACAAATGTTTCTTAGAATTTAAATTCAGGTTATTCAAGTGCCCATTATTCACAATAAATTTATAATTACTTTTTCTGCACTATAGTTTCTATACCATTTATAAAATTACATTGAAATTGTTTTTCTTTTGAATGCAATACTACTTCATTTATTGATAAGTTTTAAAGAGATTTACTGAAAATTTACTTAATAAGTGAATTACAATTAGTTTTAAAGGCGCAAAAAAATTTCAACAAAAAGCCAGATGTATAAGAAATTCATTGAAAAATCTATTCATGATTTGTTTTCTTCAAAAAAACACTTCATTTCATTAAGGTACCTACACACCTGCGAACATGGTTGGCCAACAATATTCGAAAGTCATCGGAATTCAATTCAATCATTAAATTCATGTGGCTAAATATTTTTCTCTTCAATAGCCAAGGCTTCACACACACACTTTTCTTTTTTTATTAATTTCAGTTTTGTACATAAGTACAAAAGTGAGAATTTTTGTCTTTTCGACAGCTTCATTGTTCACTCAAACCGGGATAATGTTGTTTTCATTGTAAACTATAAAAATTTTTTAATAACAAATATTTTTTAAATAAACGTTGAGAATATTTCAGGATTTATAAAAACCTTTTTAAACTTTTTGTTTTATTTTTATTTTTACATTGTGTATTAATCACTACCGGAATTCCTATTCCAGAAATACATTATCCTCATGTTTTTTTGAGGGAAATGTGTTTTTTTTAATTATTTACAATTTGATGTTATTTTCATAATGTTTTTTTATTAAGTTTCTGAATTTCATGTTATAATATGCATACTGCATGTTATTTTTATTTCATTTTTAAATATCAAATAATTTAATAGATTCCTTGAACAAAATCTCTACAGGAATATACTTTCAGGAAAAATTAATTCAAAATTTACATAATATGTAAATAGAATTTCATGTAATATTTGTGTTTTATGTAGTTATATACATTTTTAGAACAGTTTCTCTAAATATTCATTACGAGTTTAATAAATGACGTTAATATAAATTTTTTATAGTTTTTTATCGATTTCTATTTTTTCCGTCGTTTGATGATTTTTTTAAAGGAACCAGAATAAAATTCCTCATTAATTAATTAAATAAAAATCATTGCAAATTTCCAATTTTCAACTCAAATCGCAGTACATATTTTCATAATTTATAACAACATTATATTATATGTATAACTCAATAAAACTAATCTTGAAAGTAACTCCCTCATTCCACAAATTTCCCTTCATTCCACTCTAGGATAATTAGACACCTTCCACAACGTTCTATACATTTTCTGTTATTTTGTAAAGAGCCAACGTAATACTGGAAACTCTATAGTCTTTTGATCCATAAAGGCATCCTTAAATATCACTAGGGAGTTATCAATTACTCTTAGCTCCCTAATGAGCAGCCTCTTCGACTCTCTATTGTACAATTTCTGTGTTCATCTACTAATATTCTTAAGGTTGTTGTATTTTATTGTCAATATACAACCACACAATCATCACAGACCCGAAAAAAACATCTTGTATTAATATTAATTAAGAATTAACTCTATATCGGACGGAATATATTGGAAATTGTGGCATTTTGTTCGAGAGGGTAATAAAGATGGCTTTAACGTTCAGGAAGCCACCTGAGTACTTAGTTCTTAAATAAAAAAAATCCTACAGAAAAGTTATCCGAAACAAACCTATAATTTAACTTTGAATTCAAGCCCCAGTAGACAAAAAACAATCAGAAAAAAAAACTGTACTCACCTGAAACTGAACAATCGGTAGTAAAAATCTGTAACAGAAAAAAATCGATTTTTTAATATAATATAAGTAAAAATCAAAGAAATGTTGAAACTCAACTTGAAAACTCCTCAAAAGTCAAAACCGGTATAATTTAATCAGAAGTTTATTCTGAGTATGAAGAAAGTTTTAAGCCTATTTATACTTCCTGGTTAGATAATACTTTGTCATTTATATTATATTCTAATATGGAAATGTCTCTAGTTGAATTTCTAATTATTTTAAGTTAATTAAAATTAAACGATTTCCATTAAAATAAAATTTAGATTTTATTTTATTATATTAACAAACGTTATCTTTTTGTAAAATGATTTAATTATATACGCAATTTTGTGGTATATCTATTTACTGATAAAATAGTACAAGCTTAATTACGGAAAACTCTATTAGCAATTAAGGAATAAACAGTATTTCCGTAATGTTGGGTAATTCACACTAAAATTTTAATAAAACCAATCAACTAATTTATAAATTTGAACGTTTTTAGGGACATTTTAAGGATAAAATGGTAGTATCATTAAATTAATAGAGTGTGCCGGAGGAAAGCGCACAGAAAAACATAAATGAAATTTAATTATACTACCAAATGTTAAATCGCATTTTCTCACTGCATAAGAAAACCATTTAGTTGTAGTTGTTGTAGACGAAAAAGAAAAAAACATAACAAACATATATTAGAAAAGGAGTAGCAATACTATATATAAGAGAAAACAGAACAGGCCCATCTATTCTCTCATTATTTGTTCGCCAATCAAGTGGAAACAAGATCGATTTCTGGTTTTGGTATGCTGCTGAGCTCCATTTCCACCAAGGGTTGAGGGTTCTTTTCTACAATATAGGCGGCTGGGTATATATTACGTCATCGATTGCACGCGCCTCACCAACAGAATAGTGATTAGTTGATTGCTTCAAAGAAAATACACACACTAAGTATATATATCTAAAACATTATTATTGTAAATGGGATATGTTTTAATGCAAGATTTTTCACCATTAAATCTAATCTTCTAATCCCATCAATTATTCAATCAGTATATGTTGTGAAGGGAATTTTCTTAGTGTTTTTTTTCGAATTTGTACAAATTATAACTGAAATTTGATAATGTTTAAAAATATATAAAAATGTGAAAAAAGTTCATGGAATGACACTTAGAAGAATGTAACTAATGTTGGACCAAATGTAATTCCATCAATTATTCAATCGTCAACCCTGAATACGAAATTTGGTAATAAATTGTTTAGATCGTTTAGACTTTTTTTAGATAAAATCAATAGTTTTCGTGATTTGCAAACAATGATGTCAAAATTGTAGACGAAATTTCGGAAATTTTTGAACAAAATATATAGTTACAAAACAAATATTTCGTACAGAGTTATTTGCAAACATTTTTTACGGGTGAAATAATTGCTTTTTGTTAAAATTTATATTTTTAATCAATAATCAAATTAATGAACATTTGTATCGTTTATAATCAAAATGTGATTTAAAAGAATGTTTAAAAACTTTAATATTAGTCCATTCATTTAAAAGAAACACAGAATACACAAAAGCACCAGTGAGGGCGCTAAAAGCCCTGTGTAGATAAAGAACCTAGATACATATGTATATGTATATCTAGGTTCTTTATGTGTAGAGTTGTGCATTGTATGTGAGCGCTAATAAATTTGTTTACCTACTAATAGATAGATAATAGCGAACGACTTCCACTTTCACAAATTCCCCGCAACTTCTGCGCCATATTGAATTACATATTTCATAAATACCTACTACAGTTGCCATCCTTCAACAATCATCTCATTATTCTATTTTATTGCTAATAAGGCTCTCTAGTGTTGAATATCGAAACTAACTAACTTGGTTTAAAACTTGGCTAATGGTTTGCGCCTAAGCTAACTGTCAACTGTCAAATATCAAAAATGTAGAGTATACAGGTACCTATTTGCTGACAAATCTATTAGCTTTCTAATCGTGTTTTTGTGCATGCTGAAATAATAGTATATTACATGTCAAGAGCAGTAAGAACCAAATTACATATGAGTAGGAATATTGCAAACGAGCCGCGAAACGGCGAATTTGTAATCCTACGAATATGTAATTTGGGTTACTGCTCGAGTTATGTACTATACTTCTTCTACGACCATTTTGAAGTACAAATAATCGATAAAATTGATATGAAATTCAAAATAATTTATAAACTGGATAAACGTAATATTTAGGTATCCATAGTGATAGCTATTTATATGTGCGTTATGATAATTTACTGTACTAACGTATTAGTATTTCTAGCGTAATGAGGACGATACGTGTCGAGTAAAATGTATTTTGGTATAGCGGAAAATGGGTACCGCGAAAATTCGCCTTACTGACATGTTAGGTTAATGCTTAGGTATTCTATACTAACGACGAATTAGAATAATAAATAAAACAAATTACAAAATTAATTAACAAATTAAAGCGTAAAAAAGGAAAAGATTATTAAGGTTAGGAAACTAACCGAATTCATTTAGGCAAAAACTTGATAAACAAATCACGTGACTCATACCGGTCATGAGCAACAATAACCAATCGGTAACAAATGGTTATCCGCCTAAAAACGAGTATTTTAAATTAGAATCATATTTCAAATTCGAAATAACGAAATTTGCTTTATTACGAACGAAGGACAATGGGCGGAATGCATATTCTGTATATTCTGTGATAGAAAGCCTAAATGCGGTGGGTATAGGTATTCGAATTTTTGAGAAATACCCTGTTTTTATTTGTGTTTGAATAATTTATTATTTGAAACACGATTCGAACTCCAATAAGAAAAGCAAAATTCTTCAAAACTAACGAATAAAGCCGATTGCTTTGGCTCTATTCAAGCGAATATGGTATATATGTGGAAGCCATTTGATGTAATAAAGACATTTCATGAAATGTCTGGACATAAACACATTGTGTATATGCACATAGTGTAATACGGCTTTTCATGAAAAAAAAATTTAGCAAAATTGTGGTTTACGATTAGATTAGGTCAGGTTAGGTTAGGTTTGGTTGGGTTAGGTTAGGTTTGGTTTAGTGAACGAGGGTTATGACTACTGGATTAACGGATGAAATTACATCATCTGTCTGGCTTTTCATGAAATATCTGGACATTTCATGAAATGCTTTATTACATCAAACGGCTTCGACATATATAATCTTTAAAAAACAGTTTAGGCAATATAAATTTCATTTAAATGTTATTAAATTAAATAAGTAAGAATTCTAATTCATTAATTACTATATGTATGTATATTTATCCGTTTTTTTTTTTAATTATTACAGTCGTCAAATAAGAATGCAATTTGATAAAAAATAATACAAAAATGTGAATAAACTCAATTGAATTGAATGACATTTAAGAGAATGTAATATTGAAACAAACAACCAAATGCAATTTCTAATTCCATACGAAATTTTGTGAGGAATTTTTTAAATCTTATAGATTTCGTATTTCTTTTATAAAATCAATAGTTTTGGTGATTTGCAAACAATTTTGTCAAATTTCCAAAAGAAGTTTTGAAAATTTATAGACAAAGTGTATAAAATAAATATTGAATAGATGAATGGAGTTGTAAGCAACATTCTTTTAGGGGCGAAATAAATCAGTTGTTAAAATTTTTCAATCAAATAGTCAAATTAACGAACATTTGAATCGTTTAAAATGAAAGGTTGGTTTATGCAGGGATTTTAATTTTTTAGAATTTTGCTGTCAAAATACTTTTTAAAATATTTTAAATTAAAATATAATTAAATTATAATTGAATTATAATGTTTTTATATTAATAATTCAACAACTAAATTTAAATGTAAAGCTTTAAATTCTGTAATTCTCTATAAACATAATTTGAATATGTGTGTTAAAGTTTTCTTCAGGTTAAATCTAAATTTAAATTAAAATCCCTGCATAAACCAACCCTAAATTTAGTATAATACATATGTATAAATTTCTTTTAAACATGATTTAAAGAATAAGTAAGAAATCTATTAATATATTAATTCATAAATTTAAAAATGTCACTTCTTTAATAAATAAGTGTGAAAGGAATTACATTGATGCATTTTTCCAATTTGTATATCTTTTGATTATATCTAATCAAAATTAGAATGAAATTAGACAAAAATGTGAAAAAAGTTAATTGAATGACATTTAAAAGAATGTAACGTTGGACTAAATGTAATTTCATTAATTATTCAATCGTCAAACCCTGAATACGAAATTTGGTAATGAATTTTTAAATCGTTTTAGATTTTTTTTAGATAAAATTAATAGTTTTTGAGATTTGCCAACAATGATGTCAAATTTACAAAAAAAAAAAATAAAAATTCATAACAAAGTGTATAAATCAAATATTAAACAGCGAATTATATTTTTTGTAAGGTGTACGTGATATAAATGCGTTATTAATATTTAATTTCTCTTCATTCATTAGAGAGCTTTTTCAGCTTTTGCATAACGTTATTATAACATATAGCGCATAGTCTGAACAAACATAACGTAAGTACCTAACTGTCAATTGTTGAGTTTTTGCAAAGTTTTTACTTTAACGGCTCCCCTAATCGTAATTTATAAAAATGAAAATTGTTTTCGAATTATGTTTATACGGAGCCATAAATTATTATCATCAATTATGTGATGCTTTTCCACTTGATGTAATAAATTCACGATATAGGTAGTGTTTGATCAGCAGAATATCATCACGGAAGTATATAAAAACGGTCGGTGCGCCCGGTTCCCATTCCTACCGTCATATGCTTGCTGTAAAATTTGCCATAAAAATGTAATCTTTGTTTGACATTAAAATATTTTTATATTATAAAACAAGAAATGTTTTATAAAATAAAATAAGTTTACATACTGCTGTAATATAACTATACATTTATAACTTAAATTTATATTAAAATTTTAATATTATATGATTTCTTTCCATATATAATTGAAATAAACATAACTTCGACAATAGATTTTGTCAATTGCTTGTGACGTCACAAGAACAAATTTTCATTTTAAGTCGTTGTGGGAGAAATAGCACGCGGACCGTATGTAGACTATCACTGGAATATCATAAACGTACTCTGTGTTTAAACTGCATACTTAGAAAAATATACTGCTAAAAAGAGTATTTTGAACTACTTACACTGTATTCACTGTAAGCGCAAAATTTGAAATTTTTTAAAAATAATAATATATGTACATATGTATGTGCTTATATACGTATTTAATATTTATCTTAAAATTTCTAATTTATATTATTATTTAATTAAAGAAAATTCTGCATTCCATAATTTTTAAAAAATTATTAGTTACTCTTCGACATATGTACGTTAATTTCCAGTAATATTACTGCTGCACATGCGCAATAAAATTGGCAGTAACATGTCAATTGACGTACTGTCAATTATTATTAACGTTTGACAATTTACATTCAAAATATACAAATTGTACATACCACGACGACATAATAACGAAAAATTCCTGTGTGTAGTTCAAAATGGCTACGTATTCTATCTCTTTTCTGTATTCTGTGCATGTTATCCTGCGCATAAACATGCGCAGACGGTTCATGAGCAGTATATTTCTCT
>SSSI01001048.1:1278-18227 GCA_004796505.1 Oryzaephilus surinamensis
AATTAATAAGTTTTCCCGGAAAGGACGCCCAAGAAGACTATAGCATGTAATCCGTGTACAAAACTTGCTTACTACTACATGTCTTACAAGACAACAGTAATTTAAAGGCTTGCCTAGATTCGACTTTGGAACAAGGGTTGCATTTAAATTGTTCGAATTACTTTCGATTATTTTATTATAACTAAGTTTCTGTTTTGTGTATGTGTATCGTATATAGGGCCCCAAACTAAGAATTTTCCTACACGTATGTGGTGAATAAACACATGGAATCCTTTATATTATTAGTTGTAAAGGAAACTATAAATTGTTATTATAATTAAAGCCGTATTTGATTTTGCATACATGTATTTATTATACAAAGATTAAGATCGCTATCTTAGATATCGCGTCTTTCTAATTCTGTTTAAAAGTCGTAGATTTTCATTGTTGACAACAGTTTGAAGTCAAATGTCTTGGATATTATAAACATTCTTTATATAGTTTAGAGAATTTATTGGGTTCAGTTACAAAAAACCCGTTTTAAACAACTAAAAACATACATTTATTTTCCTGTACTCCACTGTCTGTTTTGTTTTGAAAATTTAATTCATTGAAAACGATTTCCACAGAATACTTATTTACAAAATTAAATGACTTAATGTTTTTGTTACTAATTTTCAAGGTTATTATTGAAATCCACCTTTTAACATTTTCGAGGAGCATTTCTAGAACTCTATAAAATTATTAACTTATTTTTATACTGTTCGTTCTTAACATATTTGGAACGACTAGTACTTTTCTACATTGCACACACATATAATATGAAATTAGTTTATTTCAATAACAATTTAACGTTTACAATTTCTCACAACATACTACACTATATTTAATAATTTACTTGTTTTATTTGATTGCATTGTTGTTACTATGTTTGATTGGAGAGTTTTCATTATTGTATTTAATATAAAAATCTATTAGAAACATCTAAGTGTACCCCTTAATGTTTCTAATGCGCGCCAGCGAGTTTCTCCTTACCGGTACAGTTTTGTCAGCTGTATTTGTGGTAGTTCTTGGATTGAAATGGATTGACACCCAAGAATGATAGCAATAGGGCGTCCGTAGTATAACATTACCTTGTATTACATAATATGACCTTTCATCTTCCTTTTAAGAGATGTTATACTATTTAATAAATGTTATGTTTGTTTATTAAGTGAGTTCGATAGTTGTTTGTAGAGTGATAACAATGTAATTGAAAAAGGATAATATTTTACTATTTTTTCCACAGAATACTTATTTACAAAATTAAATGACTTAATGTTTTTGTTACTAATTTTCAAGGTTATTATTGAAATCCACATTTTAACATTTTCGAGGAGCATTTCTAGAACTCTATAAAATTATTAACTTATTTTAGTTGTTTAAATGCGACTACTATTGAAATTAAAATTCTCTCATGACAATTCGAATGGAATATAGGTGATTTACAAAGAAATCAATAAAACCAGTCTTGTTTCATATATACAAAAAAAAATGAAACAATTTAATAAGCAGCAGTGCACATCAAACTAAAGTCTAAACTTATTATTTTTTATTCCTTATATACCCTCATTCGGTTCTATATGTATAAGGTGAACCCATTATTGTGTGACCCACAATGTAGCAAACCTAATAACACATCTTTATAGAACATCTAATGAAACATATGTTTTTTATTGTCTGCGGCAGGTAACAATCATGGTAAACGTCAGGTGGTACAGCCACCACTTCCCGTTCCCCTAAATCCTCAATTTAATTCAACCCAACATCTTACAAACATAATATAACCCATTTATTTTATTTATAATATAAATCAAATCATTTATTACATATTATACAAAGTTCATATTATTGTATATAAAATTGTGAATAAATAATAGAGCAACAACAGCAGTATATGAAAGTAGAATTTGAAAATTCTGATGCGACTTTGGACCCTCTTCTTCGTTTTCCTTCTTCTCGCTTCGACAGATTTATAGTTATTATTAAGAATATTGGAATACATATTTCGATGGTTGAATGTAAAACAGCTTTCCGTTATAAAGGAATATTTTTTATGTTGAATCGTGATTTACTATATCGTATTTGCAACAACGATTCCGTACTAGAATAAAGTCAAATCTTAAAAGAACGAAATAAATTCAAAAAAGATGTTTCAAATATTTCCTTTGTGTTTATATGTATAAAAAAAACCGTTTAAAAACGCATTTCTTTTGTGGCCATCATTATTGTATACGAGTATAATACCCACCGATAATTAATCCATTGAATGTCAAAGATATTTATATGGTCTTTGAAGGATAATGCTGGTTAGAACTATAAATGTAAGGATATCCCGAACATCAATTAAGGTGAAACAAAAGAGGTGGGATTGCATGATATATATAGAGCCACAGAGAGACGCACACATAGAATGGAACTAAAAGATATCTGACGATCTGGTTCCAGGGAAGTTAGTTTGACATAGTGTATGCCGTCTCCATTGCCGCCAGCAGTGTAAGCATTGTCAATACAGCTATTAATCGAGCTAGATAAACTTACGAGGGGACCAACTTTGCTTCATATCGATCCATATAATGGCACTATCAATGAAACCATGTGTCTCAACGGATTTCAAACATGCAAATCCGACAAGGTTGAGGCCCTTTCAGTATACGCTTGATGGCACCAAATTTTAAATTTGATAACTTTACCTATATACATATTCATTTCCGTATTCAAATATTACCAAATCCATTACCATCCCATAGTCAGGTCCAAATTGATATCAGATTGTGTTGAACTTGCAACAAACCCAACAATTAATAAAATAATTCTTTGATTATTAAAGGCAGTTTTGACTTTTTTACAAAAAGTAATAAAAACTGTTTAAAATATTATGGATAAAGACTCTATTCGTTTTTAGTTGAAAATTTCTGTATCATCTTTGGGATTTTTATTCGTCCAAACCAAATTCCAGACAATTTCAAATGTTTCCTTTTCGAAATCACAATTACCATGCATGCTATTTTAGCTGTGTAAATGCGACTTTAATAAAAGTGAAAAATTCTGCACGTCCATGCAATTATCACATAGTTTCCTTTTGTATTTGTAAATTTCCAAAAACAACTTCGTACTAAATGCATTTATCGAAATAAAACAGACCACAAACAGGAGTGGCAACAGTGCAAACGGAAAGACACATTGTGGCAAGACGAGACCCAGGAAGACAGTTGGTGGTAAGAATTGAACAGGTGCAAAGTCAGTTGGTTTCGACTAAACAGGTCTTGTGCTTTTATAATAAATACCTTCTGTTCTATATAGCAATTCTTCTCTCACTTGTTTCTACGCATGATGCTCGATTCCTGTTTCAATTTCTTCTTTTATATATATATATTATATTGTATAAACATTCTTGTACATAAGGTTATTCAATAGGAAAGTAATAACGTTTTTTTTATTCACATACGGATATATGTATGTATGTAGGTACATATCTGAAATTGACTTTTAAATGAAATTTATAAGGAAATACAATTTTCTTGTATAGGGGTATATTTTCGATAAATATAAACATTCTTTTTATATAAGTACATAAATTTTGTAATGTAAATATTAATATACATATATTTTATTACAAAAATATTCTAGTGTTTAGTCTGGAACTTCATCAAGTTCTTAATAAAAAATATAGACCGAATTAAAAGAGATTTAATATATTATTAAAACAGGAAGGAAAACTTGACAATTATTCATGAAAACAATATATGTACATACATATACAAATATGCAAAAATAGAAATAAAATATAAATTATATTTAATAATAGCCTCGTACCTGTTAAGTGATAAATAATTATAACAAATTTAAATTTTATGTAGAAATAAAGTTAACAAAACGTTAGACGATCGATGTAGTGCAACGACTCAATTTTAAGCCATGTTCACATTAATAACGAATTTTTTTTATCTCATCGCTATAATTTATCTTATACGAAAAGGTCTGAATAACGTGCATGCAATAATTAGAAAATCTGAAATTGTTCTGACACAAAAATTGTACACACAAAACATATTTTTCTATAACTAACTATTGTAATATACATACATATACATATAGAAAAATTTAAAAGATTTTAAAAATTAAGTTTATTTTTTCTGTTTGAACTTCCACTTGTTAATGGTCCACCTGGTAAACTCTTTGTATTTGAACTGAATCAGTTTTATAAAAGTTCTATTTGTTAAAATGAAATTTATCCTAAAAAAAGTTTTAAACTGCTTCCGACAGTTACCCTAAATGTGAATTAAGCTTTAGACTGTAGAGTTTAGAGAGTGCAATTAACTTGATGACTAAATTTTTACCGTAACACAGGTCGTCTTTAGGGTCATAATATATTTTAATAACAAGTCGGCACCGTACATTTAAAATCAATTAAATTCAATTCGAATATTGAACTCATTAAATAATAATCGTTTTAAATTATGCATTTTATATTTTTCATTAAATAGACATAAACAGTAAATATGTATTCTATTTGTTAGTCGTTATTTTTTTAAAATCGGTTTTTTAACTTATAGAGAATTATTATCCGCATAATAATAATTTTTCAATTTAATGTTATGGTGGTTTAGTTATACTTCTATACTATATTTTATAACTAAGTAGGTACCGAGGTAGGTACTTAAGTTAGTCTCATTATCGTTATGCAATTATTTTTTTTCCAACATTTTATGCAATCATATAACTTGAATAAAATTGATATGATTTATTCGAAAACATTGTTTTTAGCATATAATATTATTAATTCTGAAATAGAATAACATTCAAAAAACATTTCAATAAATTTATTGTCCAGATTGCAAAAAAACGTTTACGTATGTATATTAAATTAACTTTAATGAATATTTTATGATCAAGTTAAACCGTTATCTGGGAAGTAATTACTATAAAACACTATATTGCAAAAATGTAAATGTGAAGTTTTGCAATTACATTTTATAATGTATTTAGAATATACAAGAAACTATTAGCTGTAGTGTGTATAAAACTAGAATAAATATTAATTATTTAATTTTCATTTACAGTATCGAGACAATTCGTTTTTATTGTTTACGTAAATTGATTTGAATTTTTTAAAACCCATTAACGAAAATAATTTCTTCCATTAATTTAAGTTAATGAAAAATGAAAAATGATATCCGTTTTAAATTATGTAATAGAAAACACGTTGAAGATCTATAAAATACATAGATATAAAAGTTGTAGGGGAAGAGTGGGCAAACTGATTAAATGACGTAAAAGTTTTAATCGTAAGAACAAAAATAAATGTTTTTACTGATAATTGTTAAAACAAAATGTTTAGTACAAAATTAGTTTAATTAAAACACTCTACAAACATTAAAACAATTATTTCAGTTGTAAATAAATAAACAACAGTTCATACAGTTTATACAAAAAAATTGTTATATACATATATTGTTTTATACTTTTTAAATGTTATAAGAAATTCATACTGCTCATACTGATCTGATTTAAACATTCTATTAAATTTCTAGTTATAAACTAAAATTTTTTAAATTAGATTTCGAAGTTACCTTAATAATCCTATTTTTTTCCGTTCCACTTCAGTTGACAGCACGATGATTCAAATTCATACATATGCCTGAAATTTAAAAACAAGAGTATTAACTAAATTATTCATATATTGTTATTTAAATAATAGCTTATTGATTGTTGGAGAAAGAAAGAAACTTGATTAATTAAGTGGTATGTACATAAAATCTTCCCCTATATAATTTTAATTAAAAAATTAACGTGAGAAGCTGAACAACTTCCTTTGATTTAATAAAATGAATCAATATTTCGGTGGTACTAAGTTAAAACGTGATTAAAACAGTTTGCTAAGTGTTTGAAAATTGGTATCAATTAAAATCAATTTTGTGGAAAACGTTGCTTTCAACAATTATCCGTTTAGTCTTCTCTAGCCTTAGAAGAAGGTGTTAATTGATTTTTTTCTGCAATCATTTTTTAATCAAATATGTAATTAAGATAATTGTATTAAAAAAACTTTGTTTCTGTATGGTTTTTATTCATTTCTCCGCTATGAAATTTTTGTAGCTTAATTTGTGCGTTTTTTCAAAAGAACTTTTCATGTCTACCGAAAATAATGCGTGACTATAGTTTTTTTTAACAATCTCTGGATAGTATTTTTGGAAATAACATCATAAGAAAAGGCCACTTTAAATGTAAAAATTATTCATTTGGTATTGTGAAACAGAGTTAAATCATTCATGGTGTCATTTAAGGTGGATTATTCGTATAAACACCATAAAAATTTAACATAATACACAAGTAAATGATTGATGTGGTTTATAAATATTAAACAGTGTCATTTCAATTTTCAAACGATATATAGTATAGGCCGTTTTTATACAATATACAATATATACTTATGTACCTACCAACTTTTGCTATTATATTAGACTTTAATTTGATGTAATGTTAATTCAGTTTTAGAATAATATGTTTCGATAAGTTGTTTATGACTCTGTTTTTGACTAATAAATAAATTTAATATTTAATACATGTATTTTAATTACAAAATACACACATTAAATGATAGTATGTGAATATTTATATAACATATATTGCATTCACGTATTGTATGAAAACAATGTAATTTAAAATAAATATTTTCGTGCAGCCAGGAAATGAATATTCTTTAAATAATAAACAAATAATGTTTATTTTACCAATGTTTAATAAATAAAATTAGAGCAAAATCAAAAATATTTACTCACGCTTTTTGCTTCCCTTTGTGAAAAATATTTATTTAATATTAACTTCATGTTTTGTGTACTTTATTACAAGGAAAATGTATTTAATATAGTAGAGACAGGTAAATATTTTCAAGAACAGATATTTTATTATGAACTGAATTAAAAACCACAATATTGATTCATTAACGTATAATTGTGCATTTATAAATTTAAAATGATTTAAACAAACAGAAAATATGTCTTACATTAAAGGATATTTTTAAACTAAAATAAAAATAAACCGAATACAAATAGAATGGTTTTAGTTTTTTAAAAATTTGCATTAAAATAATTACCGTAATTTAAGATACACTTTAACTTGTTAATTAGAATTTATGGAGAAACATCTTTGTATTTATACGAATATCATATTTCCATTATCAAAATGTGCAACTTTGTAATCATTTAATTGAATAACCAACTTTAGTACATGTAAGTAATAAAATAGCAAGTATACTAGTAAGTATTATTAGTTACACGCTAACATTTATTATTTATTTAAGAATAATATGCACACGAAATTTCAATTAAAGCTATAAAACATAAAATAAAAAATTGTTAAAAGTACAGGTTTAGAAAAATATATAGCATTAACCTAAATATTCTATCACTCTAGCGATATTTAACATTTCTTTATAGATAAAATAATAATTTATTTAACATTATGGTAAGAACTTTTATGTCGGCTGAAGTCTATAAACGAGAAATTGATATTTGTATAAATGTTTTTACTTTAAATAGGCATCCATTATCAAACAATCATAATTGAACTTATTTATACGTACATAATACAGGTATATGTATTGTATACTTAATGTAGATAAAAGACTAAAAATAAACATTTTTTTTTAAAAGCTTTAAAGAAACACTTTTTTTATTAAACCAAAACAGCGGTCATGTAACAAAGTTGGAAAAAGCAAATTAATGGCTTTTAAGACACTATGTCGAGAAACTATTTCTTTTGGGGATACCTTTTCCATATAAATTAAAAGTTCAGACTAATCAGAAAAAACATCCACATGCATGGAAAAATGTCAGTGGCGTACCACACAAAATGTCACAAAAAATTCAAGTCATTTATGTTTACTCATAAAATATTTCTGAAACTTACCACGCGAATTTCAGGAACACTCGGTATATGGGGCGAAAAACCTTTCTATTAGCCGGAATTAAAGGGGTTGAATAAATTTTTTGTCCACACACAGCAACTGGCCAAATTAGTTTGAATATACTAATTGTTTGATATGTACTTCTCTAAGATATTCTCTATAGTAATTAGTTTGGCAAAAGTTTGTAGTGTGTTTTGTATGTTTGAGATTGTACAAAGTAATCTGGCATGGCATCTTTGTGCAACCGAAATGAGGCGTTACCAAAAGACCTACACAAATCAACTAAGCATTATAATAAATCAACCACCTCGTAACAATCTAATCCGCTCCAAATCCAACTTTACCGTTGAAATATATTAGAGTACAATAGTGATGGTATGGTGGTGGTGGTTGTATTTTAAATTTCCACCCCAAAGATGGAGCAAAGCTGGAAAAAACAAGTTTCGCTCACGAAAATGGGTGCAAGTGTTAAAACAATGGTCCACTATATAATTACGTTCGGGGTAATCTATCACGTTGCGTTTTTCACGGTCGGCGGCGGGGGGCGGGTGAATGCTAAACTCTGAGATTTGCTAAGTTATGAGCGTATAAACTTGGACCGAATGGAGAATTGGAGAGACGAATATCCAGCCTGTAAATATTGATGAGCTTTAGTAAAGTTTTGCGTTAAATATTAGGCTGCCGTGAAATTAAGGGGGGGCTATATTTTTATTTTACATTCGACCAACTGAAATTTATTGTTATTACTTTCAACAATGCCAAAAAACAAATAGTTCACTTTATTTTGTTGCTCTATGTATGTACATATACATATATTCGTATGTACAAGTCTACTTTGTGCTTCACAAACCCAGTTTCAGTTTGTACATTTTTAATTCTAATTTAGCGCCATAATCAAGATTTGTGGGGTGTGTTATACTAAAAACTAGTTTAACTATTAGAAAAAATTGCTACACGTGCATTTGTAGAGAAATGTAATATTTTCTCATTTTCTATATGTGCTGGATGAGAAACTATTTTTTATTGTTAAAAAATCTAATGTGAAACTTTTTCAAAGTGCTTTACATAGTATTTTAACTGTATTACTTTTTAAATAATATATTATATAAAACAGTTTCTGCATAAGTAAAAGTGCCATAGAATTTTTTAAAAGTAAAACTTTGCTTTTGGTTAGTTTCCTTTTAAAAATAACTTTATTAACTTTATTAAGAGTTATGTAGTTATGTACTTTAAAAAATATGTACCTATATACACAATAACTTCTAACGTCAATAGCACTAATACTTTGTAAAAAAGTTATATATAATTTTTATTAAAAAACCAATGATAACTTTGTTGTATCATTTTTTAAATTATAATTGTTTTCAGAAAAATCAATATTTACATTGCAAAATAATCACAATCATTTTCTAAAATATACATGTAGTTACAATACACTAACAGGTTGTTTGAAAAATGCAATTTGTAGAAGAACCAGCATTGGTAATTATTTACAGAAAAGTTCCATAATAAAAATTGTTTGTCTAAAAAAGTTATATGGCCATTTGAAAATTTTGTTATGAGATTTCAAAAATTGAAAAACTTTAATTGTAAATTATGGACATGAGTACATGTCCAAAATGGAGAACTTGGAAAATCCATGCTTGTTTTCACTAAAAAAATTAACGCTTCTGCCAAAATTTGCAATTGCATTTTTTTAGTTTTAAAAATTTCTAGTCGGACAATAACGAATTCTTAAAATTTTTGTACAACTAAAAATAAAAATGAATGTTTTCATATGTGTTATAACCTTTTAATAATTTGTACAAGTCATAAAAAGTATATAAGTATATAAGGTATCCAGCCAATCCAGCTTTTGTATAAGAGAACGAAATTACCTATTCTATGAATATAGGATATACCTAGGTGATACTGAAATATTTTAATATTTTTAATGTTTAGAAGTATAAAAAAGTCTGTATCCTAACATATGACATGTAAAATAGAACACATAATAATCCAGAATTTCCATTTGCTAATCTAATTGGATCTTTTGATATATTCGTCATCACAATTTTCAAAATGAAACATTTTATATGTATGATTATTAAATTCATTAAAGTGGAATAAATGTAATTATATGACACCTAAGGATTCTTTCGTTGAGAGAAATTATTAAGCAAAGTGGAATAGCAAAATTTTCTGACTTTTTATAATTATGAATAATTTTTATTTGCTTTAAAGTACAAAGAAAAATTCTCCTGTAGAAGATGCTTGTGTTGAAATTAAAATATTAAATGAAAATACTTAAATAAGTGACAACAGCATGATAAACAGGAAAAATGAAGAATTTAAGTCTTTTTATAAAGTACATTTTGTTATACAGAATTTTTCTCTAAAGACGAAAAACAAAATAGGTGGGTAGTTTTATAATACAGCTAGTATAATAAAATAAAACCATGAAAAAACACTCAGTACTTAATTTTGTAAATTTCATTATTTAAATTATATGAAAATCTCTTTATAAATAGCATTCTCTTCCAGTCTAAATACTTTTTTAAAACTTCCGCTCAAGTGATCAACGACTTCAATTAAGACCGACATCTCAGAGAATAAAATATAAATTTCATTTGCATTTCACGTTTCTTCCGTTTCGGTTCTCTTAATTTCTAGTCAAACGGCCGACGCGTCAATCTTTCCCTTTTTTTTATTTTCTTCTAGAGAGGAAAACAAATTTGTACAAGATCCCATCCTCCAATGTGCTATTGTCAGTTATATCAATTTAAATTAAGGAAAAGTGGGCGTTATTATATCATTTCTATAATTTAAGGACTTTTTAAAGCCATTACAAACTGATGAAACGTTTGTCTTTCGGTTTTTTGACTAAAAGTAATATTAGTAAAGCAGAGACATTATTATTTCCAAAATTATAAAATAATTATGTGTTACTGATATACTAATAAATTATGTATAAGGCATAAATTGGCAGTTTTTATTGAAAATACATACATTTCAATATTATATACACACCGTTCAATATTCTCTTCTGAAAAATTATGTATTTGTAACGCGGCACAAAGGGAACTAAAAAAAAATAAGGAAAAACAACCCTTAATACCGCAGCCGCAGAATTTCGAGTGGTTGACTATAAATGTAATTAAACAAGATACAAGTCGAGTGAGCGTTGTGGCTGCACTACGTGAGGTCGTTCCTGAGTCTCACAGACCTCATTAATCAGGAATAGCCGTGCTACAGTGTTCTTACAGCACGTTTTCCTCCGTATTAGGGACCGGATCTGACTAAGTCGGTCACATAAAGGTAGGCAGGATCAAAAACGTGCTTTTAAACACAAAAAAACATTTCCTATATAGAAAAATTGAGCAATTTTATTCCAACGTTATTATATAGCAATAACTCTTAATATTTCAAATACAGCGACAAAAGAAAATTATCATAACATAACGTTCTTTGTCATCTGTAATTAGTTGAAAGACAGTGAAAATCTGTTTGTAATTAACGGCAAATTTCCCAACTGTGTTAGACAAAGATGGTATATATTCTTTTCTTGTTGGAATGGAAAAAAAACATTGATTTCAGAGACCTCAAAAGGAACTCATTAAAATCGAATCAACTCCATCGAAAATAATTATTATAAGACCAGAAATAATCGACAGTGGACTAAAATGCAAATATTAACTGACATGAACAGATCCGATTCATCGCATTTCAATTAAAATCCACCTAATTATTGTTCACGTCATTACCGGATTTCATTTTCAAAGCCACTACAGTACTTACGATTAGTGAAGATCATTTTCAAAAAAAAAAAATATGTTGATGACAGTATAACCAGATAAAATAATAACTAAATTACTGTTAAACATAAAAAGAGATGTTTTAGTAATAGAATAAAAGTAGATTATACATTAATTGACAAGCCTTTCAAGATTGTCCTACAAATTAATTTATTCAAGCCCACACAGTGTTTGTGTTTACTTTTCCATATTTATATAAAAAAGTATACTCGTGTAATATGTAGATTTAGTCTATACGCATCTAAAAATAATATAGAGATAAAAAATTTATAACGGTACTTATTTGCAAGCACAATTCGATGTCGATTACTAAAATCAGACCTATATATATATATTAGTCAATTAATATTCAGTTTATGAAAGGTTAGAGGAGCAGGTGCGGTTGTCGAACTTGTGGTTGACATCTGCACTAAGTTAATATGTACGTATGTGTCTTTGTATGTAGGCAGTTTGAGTGTAATTGTACACACAAATGGTAAATTCACTTACATATATGTAAGTGAGGGAGTGGGTTGACTCTTCTCTTTGCTTTTTGACCTTTCAAGTGGTTAGAAAAATATTTTGCCTACGCTTATTAGCCCACAGAACCCTTGGGGTCATTTAAGTATTTCAGCAATCAGATGTGGATTTTTCTTGCAAACATAAAATAATGCCATTCTATTGGCCTCATTATATAAAAATTTTATTTTATTATTTTACATTAATTGCTAATATGGTGTGTGTTGTATATTGTTTTTTTTATGCAAGCTTGTATGCCTCGGTAGGTGGGTGGGCGTTTTTATTGGCTGCTCAATTACAATATTTTATGTTTACTATGAAACAAAGAAAACTGTATAATAATGTTCAGATTGTTATGTACTTATAAACAGCTGTTTTTATGTAAATTGATACAAAGTTGTATCGGTTGTTTTTTATTTTCTGCAAATTAAATTTGGCGAAGTTATCAACTTTCTCAAATTTTACTAAACATATAGTATTGGTACTAAATACTATTAGATTGTTCGATTTTGTTGTAAAATAATATTATATTATGTAAAATATCTTTCTCGGAACATTAGTTTGCACTTTTCCAAACAAAGTAGCTACAATGAGGCTTTAATTAGAGTAAACAATTCGGAATTACCTTTTTTTCTTAGGTGTTCGTTCCATTATAATTATATAGAATAACCCATTATGTGTAGGGTATGCTGAATACAATTACTATTATAGTAGTTTTATGTAAAAAAACTAAAAATGTAACAGTCCTGCCTTGGGCAATTGATACGTATGTATTTCAATAGTAAAAATATTTTTTTCTGTTTTAATTAAATACGGTTTTTCAATTTTAAATGATTTTAAATGAACATGGAGTAATCATAGTATTTTTATTAATGTTTTTATTGTAATTCAAAGGTGTTGAACTCTATATGCGAAATTATGAATACAATGCATTTAAAAATTAAAAACATACATTTATATATTTAAATTGTTAAAGAAATTGCATCAGATATACCTATACGTACGTACATATAATATACATAATATAGTGTGACGATTTTGTTTTGGGTCAATGTTTCTGGGAAAGTTGTAAATATTTTCAAGTGTTTGTACAAATGTAAAATCAGAAAAATGTAAACTTTCGTAAACGACTGCGAAATGCGCATTCATTTACATTGTACCTGAAAAGAAAATGTCTGTAAAGCTTTTTATATGTGTATCTACATACTAACATTTTTATGACATATTCCTAAAACCTTCACAATGTAACCATTTTTTTTTTCTAGAATTTTTAAAGATACAACCATGGGTATAAATGTTAGGAAGTTACAATATAAACTCTATTTTGAAGACATGTATATAATATGTTATAGTATCATCTTCATGGATGTCACATCTAGTTAACGACAAAAATACTTTTTTTCTAAGTTATTCATGACACATTAGCTGGGAAATTCAGTGTAAATAGGCTTGTGGAAATGTTGTCACTACAGGAAAAAGCATTTTACGAATAAAGTGAAATTCTACAAATCGAAGTAGAACAAATTTCGTTTCAACAACCCGTTATATAAACGTTTTTCCATGTTACTAATAGAGTAATAGAACATTCTGAGAGTTTTTTATTTTTATAACAACGTCATTTTTTGTTATTCTATAATTAGTTATTAATTATTGCCAGGTTGAAAAATTTAATGCCAATTAGGTTTCATCTTTCTTTGTTATTATTCATTATATAATATGTATTGTAATTTGTATTCAATTTAAATCATGTGTAAAAATTCATAAAAAAGTAATATATTTCAAAGGTTTCATTGTAAATGTACGCGTTTTCTGTAAATTTATTTCGAGTAGGTAAATAATATTCCCAAATGCTCAAATTAACAATTTATTCATTAAATTTTCTTATTGTATTACATTTGGGTTTTGTATTTGTCTTTTCGCAATTTGGGGCTGTGAAAATTGTCTTCCACGGAGTCGTAAACAAAAATTTATTCGATGAAATTCACTGTTCAGTTGTAATACGTGAAAACTTTTATATACCTGGTCCATATGTAGGTATGTACATATATGTATTATGTATGAATGTGATTATTGTTAAATTAAAACAATGCCGATTTAACAAAATGTATTGGTCTAAATTTAATTTTTAGCTTATTTACATTTAGCAAGTCCTAATTACATTAAGAAATTCTATTTATTTAACAAATTGCATACATTTTAAATTTTTGTAATAAGAGATGTATAAATTTTGAAATTTTCATGAACAAATATACATAATACGTTGGCCCAAAATTCGTCTTATTATTCTAGTGAAGCTAGAAAGTTCTAGTAAAAAGTAAACGGTTGTAATTTTTATAGTGGATTAAATATAAAGATGAATACATTTTTTGATTAAAAGTCAAACTCACATAGTTTGTCAGTGAAACAGTTTTAACTTTTTAAAGATACTATGAATCGTAATATAATTCTAACAGTATATACAATCTTTTGAAATTCTTGCTATACCAAGAAATTGATCCTTCATAAATATTCTCATTTTTCTTTGAATGTAAAAACGTAGTCATTTCAGGTTATTTTCATCATGGTGTTTCTCATTTCAATTTTTGTTATAAAAATTAAATGTCTATTTAATATAGGAATATTTTGCAAAAGTTTAAAATTCTTATTTGATTAGAAATTGCTTCCTACAACGTGTACGTACTGAAATATGTAGGAGAATCCAATATTGCAATCGATTTTCTTTGAGAAAAATATCTTATCTAATATTCTCAAGTGTTTCGGGCTAGATTTGAAGTTATGAAACTGGGTTTACAACTACATACATTTGAATTGGACAATATATACAAAGACGTAGTGCAATTTAACAAGTTAGTCTCTCATGCCGGTTGGCCATACATCAATTTCCACTTTCCCGAATGCAATAAAATGCAAATGCATTTTTCACAAAATAGAAAATGCAGATAGATATATGTACATAGAAAAAGAGCATAAGACAATGCCTCAAAAATTCAGTATAAACGATTTTTCTATTTTTGTATAGCATGTTTCGAACAAAAATATAAAAGAATGCCTCCCGTAAACGTATAGAAAAAAAAAATGTAAAAGCATAACTTAAAGACAAAAAAATGTACAAATAAAACATTAGAGACAGAAATGGGAAAAGATGGAAAACAAAATTTTCATTTCGTTGTAAGAACACACGTTGAACCGCCTTAAAGTTATGAGTTTATTTTATATTATTTTTGTTTTATTGTTTGCGTATTCACTTTATTTGTCTTCTTTTGAAATGATTTATGTTTTACGGTAGATGGTGGATATATATTAGTGAACATAAGGATAATGTTTATTTTTGTCCGATTTTTATTTTCTCATTTTTGTAATTGAAAATGAGAATGAATGGCAAACATTTAAGTAGTATGAACAAAACATACACATGAAAAAAGAAGTATAATATAAAGCATTTCATTTCATATTTTTAAAAGTCTTTCATTAATTACAGCAACGAGTATATACGAATATGTATTTATGTGTAGCTATAAGAAAAGTCATCAAATAACATTCTAATCGATTTTCATATAATTTAATGCAAAACTTTTTAACAACAATAATTTACGAAAGTGCCAACAAGATTAAAGTGTTCGGAACAATGATCCATTCTGGTAACGTCGTATTCTTATTGCAATTTCTGTTGTAATATTCAGCCCATTACCACCAAAACACATTTAAGTTTTGGAAAGTGTTAGTTTTTCTATTATATTCCTAGTATTTTTCCAGTAAAAAATATCCCACGTGACTTTTCTGCACATTTTAAGATTGCCACATTATTCATTAATGTAAAATTGTTATAACCTAATTTAGAACAAATTAAAGATACGAAATCAAATGATGAATTGAATCAAATTTGACAAGTGCGAACTGTGACAATTTAGTTTTGAAAAAATTAGTGCGCTCAACGCTGTGAGCCAACATTAGATATTCATTAATTTTCAATTAAATTTTAAAATTACAATGGAATATTTTAAATTATTACATTATTAAATTGTACTTATTTTTATTTAAAAATAAAAATGTACACAATGTTCACAATTGAATATTTTAAATTATTAGGTACATTGGTAAAGTTTTTTAGGTAAGTCACGTGGAATTTTTCTGAGAGGAAAACTATTAGCAGTTATACACGTAAAACACTTTTTATTTTATTGATTTGTTCAACCTATATACATTGTATATTTCTGCATCTATAATAATTTCATAAATGGTGTAATGCATTTGCTTGTTTGGTTTGTCATTAAAGCCACCACCGCATGGTGATCCCTCAGGACTCGGTTACACCAAATGTCAACGACAACTCCCTAGCCTGCTATCTGCACGTTGCAGGTAACCCACCCCCACATATGCAGCCATTCTAACCCATGTTTCACTGTTTATATTTAGCGCCAGATTGACACACCATTTGGGCTTTTAGGCAATAATTAGACAACATCTAACAGGGTGACTCGGTTCTCAAATTATCCATAGCTCTGCTAATTAGGAAATCGTTATTTATCGAATTTTTTATCATTTTAAATCCAAAAAAACAAAATTAAGTAAAGTAGCCCTTTTAATAGTTTTTAAAATAATTTTGGAGTGAGCTTCAATTGCGCCATCCCGTAGGCAGTATAAGCATAATATATACTGTAGTATGTAGAGGGCATATATTAAATTTAAGGTTTACTAAATAGCCATATCCGGTTTGTTATATTCTCAACATATCC
>SSSI01001080.1:0-15537 GCA_004796505.1 Oryzaephilus surinamensis
GTTACCAACTTAACAATGTTAAATAATACTTATTTTAAATAAAAAATTAATCACAAAGTAAATCATTTTGCAAATTTCGATTAAATTTGTATAAAACGAATAAATCTACCATCATTTTCCAGTAAATATGATGAAATTCGATACAAAATATTTCCTAATGTTGGCAACATGATATAGATACGTAAATTGACGATAAAAAATTTAAAAAAGTGTGGTTACGTGCTTAATGGCCAACTTAACAATATTAAATATTACTAATTTCAAATGAAAAATTAATCACATGTAATAATTTTGAAAATTTCGATTAAATTCCTAAAAAACGAATAAATCTACCATCACTTTCCAGTATATGATGAAATGCGATACAAAGTATTTGTGTTTGTTGTAATAAATGTGCAAATGCAAACCAAATTATTTGTATCGTGTTACATTTGGTGTTAAAAAGTGATACATAATATAGAAGATAATAAATGAGAGATAATAATACCAACTGGAATTATTAAAAACATGTATAATAGGCGTAAATCCCTCGGGATTTCTTCTATTTAACAACAAAACTATGTATATATATAATTAGTTTTGTGGGCACGTTTTTCGTTAAACTCTAAGCAATTTTTACATGATTAATTGTACGATTTACACAACAATGTATATTATTCAACTATAATTATAGTTTATCGTAATTTTTTACACTAAACCACTAAATGTTTACATATTATTACGGCGGTAATTACTTTCGCCAAGTAAATGTTCCAAAGGCGCTCTTTTGTAACATACATTTTCTTTTTTTTTTGGTAAATCATTTAACAAATTGACTGTTATTAATGTTTTCGAAATTGTTTTTAAATCATATGTGTTAAAAAATTATTAAGGGCAAAAGAAAGCTTCCTTTCAAATAAAAAATACAGCTCCAAGGGTTTTAAAAGCGTTTTAAAGTTTGTCAGAGAATCAATCAATCAATCAATTAATCATCGAATTTCATTTCAGACAACACAGAGTTTCTTTGATTTAAGACGAACAGTTTTTTGAACTTTCCAAAATCTTATCACCAAACAAAAAAATTAAATTGGGTAAGGTTTAACAATTTTCTGATAAAATAAATTATTTCATTTACGTAGCACATATACGATTAATTATTTATATAACTAGTTTAAATTTTGATAAGTATGTAAATGGCCAGTAGTACCTACTCAAACAGTTTACGTCAACACTAATTGCGACAATTTCGAAAAACTCGTATTCAATTTGAATATGTTAATGAGTAAATAATTATTTTGGCATTATTGTCAATCTGGTTATATTCCATTTAAACAAAAAAAGTATACCTATAATTGGTTCTAAAACAAAGTCAAACAAAAACCGTATTTCATATCTTTAATCGCTTCTCTCGTAAATAATAGTGGGCTTGTCTAATAGTTAATATATCTTCAAGTGGCAAGCACACATCAACATACATAAACGCCTATATATCTAACACATTCTATACAAGATAACACACAAATTAGCACCTCAAGTATCTCAAAGTACTAAAAAGCATGTCATTCAACCAGGTGCCTAGTATCCAATTGGATATAACATCAAAACTGTGGATACGCCTCTGAATCCTTGGTTACATTATCCGTAACTCCGCCTCGGATATAGCTTTCTAAATAAACGAAACCCGTTTTTCCATTCTGAACCCAGTTGCAGACAGAACGTGCACACATCAACATTGTCTGTATGTTGTACAAGAGTTCTTCAACGGCAAATCCTCAAGGGGATCAGTTCTGGGTTGAGTTTCGGTGCCGAAACCAGCTGTTTCCGTTCCAACAAATTCAAAATTAATTTCATTTAGAAAAAACACAACATTATAAATTGTTCCTTATTTGTGCGATTTGTGTGTTGGTCATAATTTAAATTTAGAAAGCGCCAAGGACGCAAAAGTTTTATTATAATATAGTGTGTGTTTTAGTGTTTTTTTTTTCAAGTGGGCACATTTTCAGCAACGATTTTTCAGAACAACATTTAATCGGCCGTAAATCAAAATACACTGTCCATCATCAATGATTTGTTTGTTGTTAAAGAGTGTTTGATTTCCAAAATCGAATGTGTAAAATTTTTTCAGTCATTTTTCATGTTATAAAAACAGTGCTTATTGATAGTATTCGTGCGTTGAATGAAAAATGGTCCTGTTGTTGTATTAAGGACGATAAAATTGATAACGCCGGGATGATGTTGTCGGCGGGGCTTGGATATGTAGCAGCTCCTGGATCGGGATCAGTTAGTGCCACCACGCCCTCGTATAGTCCTTCACCCCCGGCCAGACACAGCCCTCTTCCCAGTTTCGGTTTTACGCAGGAGCAGGTTGCGTGCGTGTGCGAGGTAAGTGCCTTTGATGGTGTTGGAAAATGGTTTTCAATGGTTTCGAAACCTCTTCAATTTCTTATCTATGTATTTGTTACATTCTTGGTATAATGCGGCAACAGTTGTTTTATTATTGTGCAAAAATAGAAAATGAAACCGCGCGGTGAATGTATTTAAACAGTCTTCATCGTCAGCGTTGTTACACCTACAATATATACGAAGAATGTTTTTTTTCCTGCTGGTCATGTCCAGTTTATAAAGCATGAAGGTTTCGCGTAATCGTAACATGAGCCCGTACAATAATATATTTCTTATATGTACAAAATGGACCAAACACTCATGTTACATGCACAGAATGATGAATGGGAAAATTGTCGTCCTGTGTGGGTGGTTAGAGAGTCTTTAAATTGTCTTCTTTGCCAGTTATCGCACCACGGTCCACGTGCATTTGTTGATAAAACTACGTGATAAAAGAACGCATTCAAATGGGTGAACAAAAATTCGTTATTTTTGATATAAAACAGAACACTTGACATAAAAACGATACACAAATTAGCATTATAATGTTGCAATTCTTATTATTGTAATATGTGCCGATTGATAAGCATCTTTTAAGAGAAAATTACGGTTAAATTGTTGTTTGGAATTTACACGATCTATACCTGAAGCTTGATATAATTATAACTACCCTGCCACTAGCGAATAGCTAAGAAGAAATTTATTCTGTACGAGATAAATAATTCAGAAATTGTTCTAAATATTTTATCAGATCGATTTTAATTGACAAATGTATTATTTCAGGTGCAAAATGTACAATCAAGTTTGTTTTTAAATTTATTATACATGAATTATTTCGAAAATATATTTTTTAACAGCAGTTTTAATAAATTTTTAACTTTCTACCTTATAATTATACTTGTAATTATTGAAAATTGCAAAACTGAAATTTTAATCCAAGTAAAAAATTGTAAACTCAATGCATATACTTCTAAACAATGCCTAGTATTGTTAAAAAATGTTGTTTAATGTCGCCTCTAAAGAAATTGTCGATAAAACATTTCTATTCATAGAGTATTTTGGTCAAAATTTGAGCTTTAAAGCTCAAACAGTCGAACAGCAATAAAAATTCTTTCAGGTCAATATTAACTTTTAGAACATTTATAATTTTTATTAAAAGTCGTTTCAAATAAAAATTTAATATAATTAGTTTCTAACATAAATTAATGAATTAATCCAGCAAAAGTTACACTTAATGTAGAATAATTAAACGTAACTAATTTTGGCTTTTCAGTAAAATTAAGTCACAAACAATTAAAACTTAAATAACAAAACAAAACTTTAAAAATAACTATTTTTAAATATCAGTGCTAAAATTAGTTGCAGCAATATTTTAGAATCTATTCAAAAATTTGTTTCGAGGACATAAACAAGGTTTATAAATAATAATAAATTCAATATTGACACATTAATCATATTAATTTTATAGCTATAAAGTGTTTTATGTTCATCTTGTGTTATAAGGCTGGGTAAGCTGGGTTTAAGTCCTTCAGACAAAGTCAAAATTTATTAAAAAATGTTACAGATGTAACGTTTCAGATTGAAAAGAAAGACGCATAAATCAGTTTTCAATATTTTGACTTTTTACAGCTTTTCAAGTTATAGGTTTCCTCAAAAAGCGTTAAAATTAAATAAAACGATTTTTATAAAATCAATTTGAAATATAATTATATCTACAAATTCGATTTAATTTAAAAAAGAAATGAATCAATGTACAATTAATCAAACTGAATTAGTAAAATTATTCTATTATAAGAACAATACCCCCTATCAGAACCAAATGCACTTTTATCACACAAATTGTTTTAATAACAATAGAATTTATATCAAAACTCAACAATTTACGAATGAATTAAACAATCTACATGATAATAACCATTTCAATGTAATCAATAATGATATTCAAACATGTAGAAGTGATTTTTTCTAAAAAAATCCACTGCAATGGTAATAAAGATAATAAAAATGAATATGAATCAGTAATTGCAATAATAAAACAGAGAGATAGTTAAAAATTAATAAATTCAATTGAATACCTATCGCATTACTATTATTACGTGTGGTTTTTACGATAAAATAAGAATAATCAAATGAAAATGTAAACATTTCACAGGTATTACAACAGGCTGGAAATGTGGAACGATTAGGCCGTTTTTTATGGTCATTACCAGCATGTGATAAACTACATAACAACGAATCCGTATTAAAAGCTAAAGCCATTGTCGCCTTCCATCGTGGCAATTTCAAAGAATTGTACAAAATTTTGGAAAGCCACCAATTCAGTCCACACAATCACTCCAAATTGCAGGCACTTTGGCTGAAGGCCCATTATATAGAAGCGGAACGACTTCGAGGTACGCAATTCAATAAAATCGCAAAATTTCCAACAAATCTTCCCCAATTTAACAGGCAGACCATTGGGCGCTGTGGGTAAATATCGTGTCCGAAGAAAATTCCCATTGCCACGCACCATATGGGATGGCGAGGAGACGAGTTACTGTTTCAAAGAAAAGTCCAGAAGCGTGTTGAGGGACTGGTATTCGCAAAATCCCTATCCGAGTCCACGGGAGAAGCGGGAATTGGCGGAAGCCACCGGTTTGACCACCACTCAGGTGTCGAATTGGTTCAAGAATCGCAGACAACGCGATCGAGCCGCAGAACATAAAGACAGGTTGGTGTTTTATGTGATTTAATGATGACTTTTCCATAATAACATCGGATCGATATTAATTGACTTAATCAGTAGTGAAGAGGCAACCGAGCGCTTACATAGAAACTCTCCAGAGTATTGAATTACAACGGTGAAACCGTACAAAACTATTATTTGATACTATGGTGTTGGTGATGAACATAGAAATATAATGGGGGATGTTTGTATTCATTGTTTTTCACCCCACGCGGACGTTAATCCGTCCAAAATGATCCACCACGTATGCTAAACAATAACGTGAAATTTTTCATGTTTGACGGATTCGGTCCTGAAGGTCTTCTTAGGCTCGTTTCCACCCCTCGGAATTTGCCATCTTTGTTTTTGTGGAAACAGTGTCATGTTACACGAAAAACAAAACGCGTCAACTGTTTAAACATCCTTTCTGCCACTGCCTTTTGCACACACGAAAATTTTGTATTTCGAAAAAACTGATTACAAAATTTTCTGTTTTGTTTGCTGTTGTGTTGTGAAATATAGTGGTATGGAATGACGTTTATATTGGTTCTATTTCTAGTGTTCAAGTATCAAATGACGATCTAAGCTGGACCTGGAAACTGAGAATAGCTAACAAGCTCTGCCTGTGCTATTTTAAACATTACCACACATATGATACGTGCCAGTTTTTCCACCCAATTTTTATTGTCTTATGATTTTTGTTGCGTTTTATACGAAATCAAACTGTTACGCATATAACTTTTTACAACCAAATTAGAATGGAATGTTATTTTTGGATCGTTTGAACTAAATAACTTCCTCATTTTACAAGAAACTAGATTAAAATGTTGTATTTTCAGTTAAATTATAAATGTGTATTATGTACAATACATAATATAATATTAATGTTGTTTATTTTATTTTTGGGACTGAAAATAAACGCTTTTAAAATCCATTAAGTCGCAAGTACTAATAAAAATTATTACTTAGTACTAAATACCTTTTTTACTGGCTGGAATATTCTGGTGCTTGTTTATTTAAAAACAGCATTTTATTCGATATATGTGTATACTCGTATATACGAAAAACTGGATTGAACATTTTTCAAATCGACATTCAAACATACATATATTCTTATGGTGCTAAAAATAAATCCCATGAGTCATATACAATATCAATTGATATTTGACACTCCGTCATCATTGCGGTGATAGAAATCCAATATAGAATTAATGCCATCAAGAATTAAACAAACCACGAAGCCCACAACAACCTCCATTTCAATAGAACCTTCGATTCACTTTTGTTTCTATGACAACAAATTGCTTAACAACAGTTTCCATAGAAACAAACTCGCAAATTTTGGTCAAACAACTTCTTTTTATTTATTTCCGTAGCAAATGAAATTTTTTATAGCAAATAGCAAATATTTTTATAAAGCAACGTCTTTTTGTATAATTTTCACTTTAAGGAGTATTCCAAGCATTTCTTAGTAGAATTTGTGCAATTAACGTGCTAATTGATAGGAATCTTTCAAATTTCCGCCCGGCGCCTTCGCCATTTTTCAAATTCCATTGAAACGACTCTTACAAAGAGTCGAGATTATGTTTTGTGTAAAACTGAAATGTTCCGGAATTTGGTAAACACATGTGCACCACTTGTCACATCCTTGTGTCTCATCTCAACAGGGTGGCGGCATTGAACTGTTGAAAGGGTCTCAAAAAAAAGGTCGTTTAATATAATAAGTGTTTATTTTACCATCAATTTGCCTCCTCCTTTCTTAACTACAAAAATTATGAAGTTTTCGTACGAAAAATATATAAACTCCAATATAATATTGACGATATATAATGTGGTAATTTAATTTGTACGAGAGAAAAATAAAATATATAGCTATATATAGTGTGAGTTAAATTTTGCTCGAGCAAACTGCGTTTCCCTCCTATATAGTCGGTATTTACGGATATCGGGTTACCCGGCAGAGGTAGCCCGCAGGTGTAACCCGATATGATAGACGACTGAAAAACTAACTGAACTCGACGTAATATTCATTACATTGTTGTAAAATCTTCTTTTTTTCCAATTTTTTTTTCAGCAATCAGACGAATTCAGACAAGCCACATTTGGACTCGAGCGGGTCCGATAGCGAAGCAGAAGGCCACAAAATGACCACGACGTATACGCCGGCGGCGGTGGTGGCTGGTGTAGCCCCACAACTGAACACTTACCCTTCCCTGGGCCCAACAATGGGCCAATTGTACCAAACACCGGGTCCCATTTTGCACGACTACCAAACATTGTGACAATTATTTAACAATAATGGACAACAAGAGAATAATTCTACAATTACATCGTACTTGTAAATAATACAGTAATTTATTCATTTCAATTTTAATTATAGTACCAAATAATAGGTCATCGTTTTAATAGAAAATAAATAGGTACATGTGTTTAATATCTATTATTAAATTCAAACAATTTCAAACCTTTTGATAGGGGAAACTGAGATAAAATTGAACATTATAAGTATAATTTTTATGCCAGTTTTTCCTATCAACTTGTACAATATTCAATTAATTCAAGAATGTACGATTGTACTCTTGTAAATATAAACAATTTAGTCTGTAAATATAAATTATTGGCTGTTACACTTTATCTATTTTATATATATTTTTTTTTTCATGTTTGTACCATAAATGTATTTTTAATGAGTTTTTATTTATTTTCATCTTTGTCTTCGTATAATATATTTTAGTTTTTTTACTCAATGGACCAAACACAAATTATACACACACAATTCTATTTTCAGTTTATGCACAAATACATATATTTTAAGCAATAATAAATATTATACAGTTTCAGTTTTATTGTGCAAGTGTACAACTAAATAGCTTTTTCTTTTATTAGGCGTAAAGTTTCTTGTATATTCCTGGTTGTACACTTGCATTGTCGTTTTTCATAAAGAGAATCTAGTTACAAAACAGTTTATGCCTTCACAAATACGTACTTATTAATAAGCACATTTTTGTCATTGTAAAATTGACTTATGTTTTTGTTGTAATAAAATCTTATTGAAATTATGGCTTTTGTTTTATTGGTTTTCGAAATTTATTTATTTATTCTATTTTATGTTGCAATTTGCATACGAAATATCTATAAACATAGTCTTAGCTAGCGTGCTAACACTTAATTTTTTAATGTTTGAAATTTAAATTTTTGATTGTGTGCAACACACAATACACGCTTTTGGTAAAATGAGTTTTCGATGTAAAATTGAAAAGTCGATGTAAACTCTGTAAGTTTGGTAAACTTAACCACATTGTTTCATCGATTGCATAAATCTTAGAATTTATTTTAAGAAAAAAATGTTATCTAGACTTAAATTTAGAAGAATATTAAGGAATTTCGATAGAAAATGTTTTTCCTCAGAAGTAAGAACGAAATTCTTAATGAATTTAATACAACTTTAGTTTGTAGACTGCAATTAAAAAAGAATATACTCGCACAGTCTTTTCCGGAATTCAACCAACTGGCTCAATTCATTTAGGGAACTATTTCGGAGCCGTAGCTCAATGGGTTAAACTTCAGCAACAAGAAAACAATATAATTTTAAGCATAGTTGATTTGCATTCAATGACTCTGCCTCACGTTTGTTGAAAACTACTTCAATTTCATTGGATTAACCAAAAATTTTATAGGACCCGAAAGTTCTTCGTAGAAATATAATCGAAATGACTGCCACACTTCTTGGGTGTGGAATTGACACAGAGAAAGTTATTCTGTTCCAACAGTCCGCAGTTCCGGCACATACGCAGCTTTGTTGGTGTTTAGGTTGCGTTTCAACAATGGCAAGGTGAGAAAACCAACCTAAAAGCCATCGTACATTTACCTCCGGTTCTAGATTAGCACATTTGCCTACATATAAAGAAAAATCGGCCAGTTTAAGGGATATTCCATTCGGTTTATTCGCTTATCCAGTGTTACAAGCAGCGGACATTTTAGCTTACAAGTAATTTATGAACACAATTAAACGAAAAAATCCTAAAATAGTCAGTTTAGGGCCACCCACATTCCTGTTGGCGAGGATCAAGTCCAAAATATTGAACTAACAAAAGAATTAGCACGAATGTTTAACAAACGATTCGGACAAACTTTTCCAATTCCAACAGCCATTCTTACAGATAAAGAATATGCTCGTTTGAAGAGTTTTAGAGACCCAGTGAAGAAAATGTCGAAATCGGATCCAGATCCGAAGAGTCGTATCTGTTTAATGGACCCTCCAGAGCATATCGTAAATGTAATTAAAAAGGCCGTAACAGATTTTACGTCAGAAGTTACGTACAATCCGGAATTAAGGCCCGGTGTTTCGAATTTAGTCAGTATTCATTCATTTGTCACAAATAAAACTGTAGAAGATATTTGTAAGGAAGTTGAGGGCGTAAATACGGGAAAGTAAATGCTGCAAAATTGTCAAAAATGCGGAAAAATTATTTGTTTTTGAATTTTAGGTACAAGTTGATTGTTGCTGAAGCTGTTGTTGAATATTTAAAACCCATTCAGCGAAATATTAACGAATTACTGAAAGACGAAGAATTCGTTTTAGATAAATTGAAACAAGGTGGTGAAAAAGCTGCTAGTATAGCGGAAAAAACGTTAAATGAAGTATATTACAAACTGGGTTTAGAATTTAAAATTGAAAAACAACATAAATTAAAAGTTTCCAGTTAAATAAAACAACTTTCCAATTATCTAGGATTTTATTTTAGATCAAAGATTTCTTTTGATTGTATACATCATCGGGTGTTACATAAATGTACCTTCTTTTTATTTTAAAAAATCTACTGCAACAATTTTTCTGGTAATATTTATTCAATCTTTCTGCACGCTCATGATGTTCCTCTTCATATTCGTTACGTAATAAATCAAAACACAACAACAGTCCAAACACTATTGACGACATTACACAATGCCATAATATAACAATTAAAAGGCAAATAACTTGCCATAATAGCTGCGTTAATGCTTTATCATTCACAAAACAAGGGGTTACAATCGAACTGATAAAAGCACAACTAAAATGAACAGCAATTAAGTTGCAATTGTCTTCCAATGAACTCCAGCGCACCAAACATAAGACAATGGCAGCGACTAAAGTAATGCTAGTTGAAAATAGTATGGCATACGGTAAGTTATAATGGATAATTTCCGCGGATAGTGCAACAACACCAGCAACAGCTCCTTGCAAACTACGCATTATTATCCAATAGCTCGCCAAATATTGCGAATGGATTAATGCATTGAATAATAGCATTACGAAAAGGCCACTAGCAAATCCAATGAAACGTTTAAAAAGCACCATAATCACATGACTGGGACAATTGAAGCCATTTGGTAATGTAGTAAAGTAAATTAGTCCGATAAGTATGAGAAAATAGCCCAAAATTGTACACCCAATTGTACTACGTCGAATCGATCTTTGATCCAATTCTTTCAAGCTAATAATTCGTCTGCCAAGAAATAAACTGCCAATTAGGCCAGTCATCGTTCCAGAAACATGTACAACGATAGCATGGTCGTCTACAACCGTCAATGAATAATCGAAATGCTCGAAATGTTTCAGTATTCCATCGGGATTCCATATCCAGTGCATTGTAACACTTTGCATGAGTAAACTGTATGTCACACTCAATATAATAACGGCGGTTAATTTCAGACGACCGGCTACGAATGTCGTTAAAATTCCATGAGCCAGTAAACAGGCACCAAAACCTTTGGTTAGTTCGTTAAGGTGCGTTTTGTACATTTCTGGATTCAGTTTGTACGAAAATATTCCGTGGAAGCTGTTTTCACCAAACGCGATTGCATACCCAATGATGAAAAAGCATAAAAGTGACGCGATTACATCCAGTACGTTTTGTAGAATTATTAAATAGACACTGCCAGTTGGAACACAACCAATTTGTACCAATGTGAAGCCAATTCGTGCAAGACATGCTAAAAAAGCACTTCTTTTATATTGAAATAATTCCATTGAAAAAAAAAAATACTAAATATTAAACGATCTAAATTTCCATTGTACGTTTCTGTTGAATTTTCACAAAAATTTTCCGTTTCATTAGAATCTATACGATATTCACCAATTGTACAATTCGATGGGAAAAGCTTGCAAAAAACTTCAGGATTTACCATTTTCTAACGTTTTTCTTAACAATTAAACGTAAACTAATCATAAATTTTGTCTTTTGTCAAATATATACTATCTAGATGGATGCGAAACAATCTTCCAATGCAACATTTTGGCACAACTTGATCAATATAGTCATCGGCTCTATCATGATTCTCTTCCTCGTATTTATTTCGCGATATATTAAATACCCACATGAAAAAAAATACCACACATACCACGAAAATCGTTAAAAGCATAATGAGAAAACAAATCACAAACTGGACAAGAACGTAAGTTGCAAGACGTGCTAAATTAGCGTCTTGTTCCACACAAATGGGTGCTATTAGCACACTTAAAAAGCCGCACAGTAAATGTACAGCTATTACATTGCAATTATCTTCTAAACACGTGAAATGAACGACATAAAGCGTTATCATGGATAAAATACAGATTACACTTGATGCTATTAGGGCCATTAAATGAACTGGGGTGTCAATGAAGGCAGTTACGGCAACAAAACCGGCAACTCCACCCTGGAGGCATCGTATCACGTTCCAATAATTCAACAAGTTTTTAAAATGTATAAAAAAATTACAGACAATAGTCAAAACTAGTGCAATACCAAATGCGATTAAACCGTTAATAATAAAATTAGTGTCTTTTTCATTTGATATGGGTATTGTTGCGAACATTAGGCCGAAATATACCATTAAGTAACCGCGAATTGTGCTATAAATTGTGGGCGGATTTATTGAAACTGCATCTATTTGTTGAACGAGAATTAAACGTCTTCCGAGGCATAATGCGCCAATCAAACCGATAACCGAGGGTATTATGTGGATGTTGATAGCACCACCGCTGTCTAGAAATCTGAATTCGCTTTCATTTAGCTTGACGGCATGGAAAAATCCATCTTCTTTCCATACAAATCGCATTTCAAGCGAAGCGATGATGGAATAAGTAAAAGATAAGACAATAACGCCAATTAAATGTAAACGGCCAGCTAGAAATGTGCGTAGAATTGCTGAACCGATTAAGCAAGCAGTAAATCCTGAAATAAATGGAGAATAAAACGGAATCTTTTTACATTTTAGAAGTCTGTACGTGCCTCGTGCGGCATTAAAAATGACTGTTTCGAATTCAGGATCTTCGTAATCAGTTTTATATTCATAAATCGCTAAATACTCTTTTTCTCCATAAATCAAATAATGTCCGAGAGTTCCATAAGTTAGTAAAACAGTTACAATGTCCAAAATATTCTCTAAAATTAACACATTCACATATTCCATTGGAATACAACCGATTTGTACCAAAATGAAGCCGATTCTTGATAGTAAAGTGGAAAATAACACTAATAAAACGTATTTTAGAAACAAATATGGACATTTTCAATAATTTACTATATACGCCTGGATGGAAATTCAAGGAAAGTTGTTGGGAATCACTGGTGTTTGAGGATTGAAAAGGGAATATAACAGAACTGTCCATTTTACGTTTTGTCAAAAAAAAAAAATAAACCCACTAAGCTTTTTTGGCAACAATGTATATTTTTCTGTAATATCAATCACTTAAATATTTTTTATATAATAATTTAACTATTTACAAACAATGTACACAACAATTCACAAGAGGATTTGTTATTTTAAAGATTTTTCTATATAAATGGTAAAATTTGACATAAAACTTGAGATGAAAAGTTCTATGCAACAAGATTAGTTTTATAAAAATTCGGAATTAATTATATAATAACAAACCGGGGGGACAAAAAATATATATGACTAGTGAAATTATTAATTATATATTTAAAATGTGGAAGCATTTATAATATGGCGAAGACAAAGTGAGATCACAAAATATACTACAGAATTACTTGAAATATATTTATAAAATCGTCTACAGTTGGCACTAATTTTACGTAATTATGTAAATTGAAAAGTTATGAAAGCTATTTTTTAGGTACCTAGAAGTATATTGGCCCGTAAAATATTCACCCCTTCAATAATATTTACAAAACACGTAATATTTTTTTATTATCGAATATAAAACAGGCCAAGAAAATTCGTTTATAGTTAAAGCTTCAATACATGCAATAGTAATATGATTGTATTATTTTATTTTTTTAAGAGCTTTTTTCACTTTAATGAAATCACAGCAAATGTGCTTGAATATTTTCCTTTATACATAGTGCATAAAATTATTTTTATATTAATCTACAATTTTTAATAGTTTCGTTATATAGCAAAGTAAAAAATATATTTTAATAATAGCACCTTAAAAATTCAATAAAAACACACTATTGTAAACCGTTTTCTTTTTGTATTAAAGAAAAAGCTTGATTTAAAATTTGTAAGAATGGTGTTTAGTTTTTTGTTCATAAATACGATGAAATTAATTTTATTTCACAAGAAATAAGCCTATATAGGACGGATTAGTGCAGAATTCTAATCACTATTTTATGTAAATAAGCTTGAAGCGAGAGAAAGATAAATTTATATGAAATTTATTAACAATGTTTTATATGTATACTATTCGATTGATTAATGGATGTTGGTCGTCAAGTTTCATAATTTAATTTGTCTATTCCCCGATTACGAGAGAATCAAATACAACAAATCCTTCATTTTGAAAATAGGAAGACAAAATTTAAATCACTAATTTACATAGAATTAAACATTTAAAATAAAACCTATATCATTTTACAAGCTTATACAGCTTGAAAAAATAAACAAATGGTTCAACAGTCTATTTAAATATACATTAAAAAATATAGTTTTAACAAATTAATGTTGAGATTCACAGAATTATAACATATAACTATTTGTATGTTTTTTTGTCATTAGAAAAGCATTTATTTAAAATAGGAATTAAGTACGATTTGGTGATATTTCGACTAAATTGTACACAATTGTTTTGTGCATAAGCTTAGTTTTGTCATATAAAATAGTAAAAGGATCTAAACTAATCATAAACTAGAGATTTAGACCCTTTGAGCGTTTTTAAACATTCCACAACAGATTTTATGCAGTCCATTGAAAACAAGTCGCTGTTTTTATAGTAAATAACTTAACAAAACAAATATAACTAAAAGTATAACAAATTCCTTAGTATCTATAAAATCACGCCAACCTCATCCCTCTTTTTTAAGTGCACTATCTTTCTCTTTAGTTGTATCATTTTTGGCTTGTTCATCAGTCGTTTTCTTTGTTGATGCATCAGTTTCAGTGGCAGTAGTGGCATTTGTTGTTGTTTGTTTTCCAACAATCGTTGGTGGCAATAATAATCTCCTTGGATTCCTCAATTTTCTTAAATCGTATTCAACTTTGTTAATTTGCTCTTTCAGCATATTATATTGGTTTAAATCGAAACCAACTTTTTTCGCTTTCTTATGCAATGTTAGTAACTGTTGTCGATCTCTTACATCGGTCAACACGTACTCCTATAGACACAATACCAAAGTTAATAATGAAATAAATAAAGTTTTTCCAAAAGTTATTACCTCTTTGGTGAGAACGTAGTAAGAGTACGCTGCCATCGCCGTACCATATGTAACAAAATATGTTACCGGTTCCATAATGTCCCACGAGTATTCCCACCATGTTAGACGAGCTAAAATTCCAAATTGGACGGACATTAGGCCCAAACCGGCCCATGCCAGCCAATTACTGCGTCGCACTGCCACCAATTCAAGCTGGTTCTTTTTCTAAAACCAGAAATCATACGATAAAGGAATGGGGTAGTTGCATGAACAGGGGATTTAAGATTTGACTTCAGAAATCGATAGACCATGTTAAAAAACCCTTAAAATATTTTTTTCACATTTTTATCTTTTTTCCTTAATTTGTTATTAAAAGTTAAAAAACCATATTTATTTCAAACGTACTACTTTTTACCGCCATCACATCGACTACAACAGCCAATCAGTGATAAGCGCGCCAAATACTAGAAAATGACACCGCTGTCAAGATCTTACTGACTGGCGTAAACATAGGCAGTGAAACAAGATTTCCTTACAATTTTTTCAAATGAAACGACAATTTGTTGTTATACAATGGAACAAAACATTGTTTTATCACTATTTTTGTAGGTAACAGTTTAAATAAAAACTTATTTTTTTTAATTGTACCAAAGTTGAAAACTACAATTGAGGTTGTGTTATAAACAAAAACTGTCATTTCTGGTCCGCCGGAAGTTTCTTACTTATTGACGTCACAATGTACTAAGAAAATAAGTGAAATGTCAAAATTGCGTTTTTACATTTTTTTTTTAAAAAACTATTGTACGTTGAAAAAAAAGTAAGTACATTTTCTAAATCATGAACACGTTACAT
>SSSI01001161.1:1207-83637 GCA_004796505.1 Oryzaephilus surinamensis
TATTTTATCAAGATAAATATAATATAGTGCTTTTTATGATTATTTTCAACAAAAATTCAAAAAATTTTCAGTTACTTTATTAGAAATTAATTCGTACCTACTATAAAAATAAAGATAAAAATCAATAAGTAATATATACATATACCTATAGGTATGTATTTAAATTACAAAACTACATATGAAAATTGTTGATTAACTTTAAAACTATTTAAATTACAGGTTAATTAGGTATTTTGTTTAAGTTTTTACGAAAACGAGAATACTTAATCAACATTGACATACAATTATTATTAAGGGGTTGTACATGAAGTTAAAAAATAAAATAAAACGAGATCGAGATAATGGAAGACTGTGGAAGTATAATAATAATTGCTTAAATATATTGAATAGTAAATTAAAGCAATAGTGAAGGTTTTTTATTTATTTCTCTTGTACAATGCTTTGTTAAATGTAATTTAATAAAGTTGATCCTATTTCGGCATCTTTTTTTTTATTATTTCTGCGTATGACTTCTTTTATTTATGGCAAAAATAAGTATAATACAGTTATTTAGTGTTTTTTTTTCGTAATGAACTTCAAGGTAATCAAATTTAAGTCTGAGTTGTGTATTTTTTTCATTTTATCATAAATTATTTCATATTTTAATTAAAGTTTACTGGCGTGTTTATTATATTTTACCATAGAAAGGGTACGAAATAATAAATATTATTTCTTTTTATAATAGTGTTAAAAAAAATAAAATTTTGTTTATTGTTATCAATTTGCTGAATAAATTTGTTATGATTTTCATCAAATTCTGATCGAATTAATTCAATAAACTGAAATTCCCACATAAAAATATAAATATTTACATAAATTATTATGTCAGGGTATATAATTTATAATAAATGTGTGTTTAGTTGTTAAAAATTCAACAAAAAAAGTTTTTACAATGAATTTGTCATCTAATTTAATCAATTTATACAAATTTGTTGTTGTTTATATAATTTTGTTATGTTAATACTTGATTAATGCAACTAAAATTCAATAAATTGATTAATACGAAATGGGATTCTATTTTTTTTGATTTGGTAAAAAGGAAAGTAAGCCTTTTTAAATTTAATTGAAAAAAAGCAATCATTTTTACCATTTGTACGTATTAGATTTTGGGAAAATAGGGAAATATTTAAATTAGCAATGCATTTAAAACACTTTATTAACAAGAAAATGTTTTATAAGAAACTTTTTGTCATTTTCTATTTGAGCGTATAATATTTTTCATTTACTAATCATTATAATTAATTATATTACGAATGGAATTTATTTTTCTTTTGCCCACATAGAAAAATATATCCATTTTCATCTCGCACTTGATTAAAGTATTTTTTTTCGACCGTTTATATAAGTGTATTTTTTTCACTAAATTTCATCAAATATTCTCTGTTGAAAAGTGAAAAAGAGAGCAAACGATTTTCACTCAATGAATATTTTATTACAATTTTGCATTACTGAAATATATACATTTTTTTGGCAATTTCATATTAATTGTTAATTAAATTGCTGTTGTTTTAACGATTTGATAATTTTTCGACCATGTGGGATTTTTTATCGGTCATCACATTTTTTTTTCGGAAGGAAACATTTTTTTATCGGTCATGTGAATTATTCGCGTACATTTCAGAACCGATTAAGAATTTGTCTTGTTTTTAAGATATAGTATATATCTTTCAAAAGTAATTGCACCGATAAAGTGGTAAGACCAATTTTTAAATTAAACCGTCGTACAAAAAATCAATAATTAAAAAATAATACCAGATGATCGAACATTAATGTCAATTTGAACCCGTTTTTTTTCCGTTTGAACAGAATTCACACATATGATTTTCTCATTTATATAAACAATGACAATTCATTTATCAATTTTTTTTATATAAGGATTTAAGATTTTAATTTCCGTTTAATATACTTTTAAATGCTTACATTTAAATGGATATCATTAAGATATCTGTTTGAAAATAATTGAAAACAGGGAAAATTTGTAGGTGGATAAATAATTTTCCAGGGAAAAAACAATTTATTATAAATATTTTAATTAAAATGTTATAATGAAAATCCAAATGGTAATTTTGGTAATAAACAATATAAATTGTTGTAAAATTTATTTATTTTATTTATTAAACGGTATTTGTTGGAAAAACTATAAAATTTTATGAATGAACTTACCTCACATGGTTTTATATGCAACGAATCGAATGTTTCATTTTTCGTGATAACATTTCTTAATCGAACAGGTCTTTTATGTACACTATTTGGTGAATTATGGCAATTTAAATTCGTATTATAATTGTTATTTAACATTTTTTCTTTATATCAATAATTACACTATAATACACAGACAAAAAGAAAATGGCAAAAAACTGTAATATTTAGGAAAATCGTAACAAGTTTAAAATTGAAAATTGTTTCGCAAAAGTGATGAAAAAAAAGCAAAAGAATGCTGGGTGATGGTGTAGTAATAATGAAAGTTTAGTTAATATTGGAAAAATAAAATAATACAGTACAGAGTTTGTGTTTAAAAAAGTTTGAAAAAATAATAGTTTTGCGAACTTATTGGTACAAAGTAATCTGGTAGACTGTGTGTTAAATTCCATTCAAAATCAAATAAGTACACATACACACATGTAGTTGTATTTATTTAATATATATATGTATATATTATTGTAAATTGTGTATATAATATTGTTATATTGAAGTGAAACGGTGTGAGATCGCGTTTAGTTCCGGTTACCGGAATCTAGATTTGTGCGCTACTCCGGAGTCTCCGGAGTTGAGTGGTGTGTAAAAGTTTTTCATCCACCACCAGCAGCCACCACCACCACCACCGACACCGTCACTAGTTCTATTACCACCACCAATCCCCCCTTTTTCCAGTTTCTCTCAACGACTTATCTTTTACTTCATTTTCCTTTTGCCGAAAATTGTAACAAACACCCTGTCTTTCAAAACTTGAAACTTTACTTCATTGTCACATTTTGTCACCTGTTGACAATATTTACCAGATTTAGGTGTTTTTTTTTCATTTTCGTCTCGAGTTTTTGGTGAAAAATGAATAAAATTAAGTATATTTGGTGACAGTTGAATTTAAAAACTGTAAAATTAGCGATGAGAAATTGTTACGTTAATTAGGTTTATTAATTTAAAATTTAATTAGACTGTTTCTTTCAATTCAATTTAAAAGTTGTAAAAATAACTATAAATCAACTAAAAATAGTTTAATTAGAAAAAAGGATAAGTTTTGAACTTTTGATACTTAGTCAAATCGTTTTATTTTGCTAATGGAAATTGAAATAGTTGATTTAGTTTTAAATTGACTTAATTTTGTATAAAAGTTGTTAAAACAACTATAATTTAACTATTATACTGTAGTATAAAAACTGTCCAATAATATTTACCAGATTTACTTTTTTTGTAGAAAATAATAGATAAAATTAAGTCTATTTGTGAAAATTGAACATAATAAAAAAGAAAAAGTAATGATAAAAAATTCATTAATTGGTCATTTGATTTGATAATTGTAAATATAACTATAAATCAACCAAAAATTTTATTTATAGCCTATAGTATAATTTAAAAAAATAGGAGTATAAATAGTTTTTTTATATCAAAAGTATATTTTTTTTATTATCGTAAATTGAAATAGTTAATTTAAAATTTTAGTATAATTTTCTATAAAAGTTGTTAAAATAACTAAAATTATACCATACTAATTATATAAATCAAACAAATCAAACAATATTTACAAGATTTGCGTTCTTCCAAAGATGGAATATGCCTCGTTAAATAGGGTTTATTAATCTAAAATTTAGTTAGTCTATTTTTAAAAATTCGTTTTAAAAGTTGTAAAAATAACTATAAATCAACTAAAAATAGTATAATTAAAAAAAAAGGATGTTTAAACTTTTTTACAATCATTTTTAATGTAAATTAAAATTGAAAAACGCAGTTGATTAGTTTATGATTTTATTTTTGCATATAAGTTGTTAAAACAACTATAAATCAACTATTATATATGAACTGTATGTACCAGATTAAACTTTATTCATAATAATAAATAAATAAAATTGATTGTATTTTGCAAGAGTTTGATAAGAATGCAAAATTAGCAATAGAAAATTGTTTTTTTTATTGTAAAATTTAATTAGTCTATTTCTTTAAAAGTTGTAAAAATAACAATAAATCAACCACAAGAATTGTATAATTAAAAAAAGATGTACAGATAAAGTTTTGCTACAATGAAATCTTTTTTATTGTAAATTGAAATAGTTAATTTAGTTCTATTATTCTTGGTATAATTCTGTAGAAAAGTTGTTAAAACAACTATAATTCAACCATAATATATAAAGTATTATAAACTGTATATTATTGCTGTTGGATATATTTATTTGCCTAACAAAACAATAATACAGATTCAACACGATATTAGCAACATCTGGCAAAATATGTACATATATGTATGAATGAATTGTTAAAAATTGTGTGATTTTGTAACAAATTAAATGTCCTCTATTATGAAATTGATAAGATTTGTACGAATTTTATTGTAAAAAAATAAATAATAAAAGTGTAAAATACATGAAAATGACGTGATTTAATTCACATGTTCACCAGCTGCGTATTCACTTTCCCCATTTTATTTAGCAACAATTTTACTACTGTATATTTGCTACACTTTTCATCATTTTATATAAATTGAACATAAAATGTACAATTTAGTTTCATTCTTTTCCCTACTTTTTTTTTGTTTTTCCTTCCTTTTTTTATACCATTTTAATTCAATTCAACTCTTGTGTTTCTTATAAAGCGATTTTTCTACATACTTGAAGGCAGATCAAATAAAAACTTTCTTTTTATATGTATAATACCTAATAGTATAGTCGTTTAAATAATTGTTCTAATTTCAACAAATTCAATTTTCATTTTCTATTAAGAATGAGAAATATTAATTTCCTGTATACTCGTTTCACAAACAAAACAGAAAAAAAAAAAGGATTTTCATTTCATGGGGTGGATTAAAATGTTTTTTAAATAAATTCACACCATTTTCATTATATTTAAGTAAACATTTAATATTTTCTGTATTACGAAGTATAATGTAGCCGGTATGTAAGTTGAAACTATTTTAATTCACTGGCCATAAAAGCATATGAAAATAATTTGGGAAAACCTCATACACATATTATAGTCGTCATACGTATTGTTTTCGTTTTTCTTTTGTGTGTTTGGTGTTGTCAGTTTTTGGAATAATTCATGAAAAATAATGTAAAAATAAAAAAACACAGTCAGCGGAAAAATGTGATGCGCGATTGAATTTTTATTGAAATTTAAAATTGAAACAACAGAAATATATAAGCAAAGTTGAAAGTTTTTCTACAATTCTATATGAAATGTAAGCTTTTACAACTTAATTAATTTATTTATAGCCAAATTACCATCCTTATATATTATACACATATAATATTGAATTGTGTAGAACTTGATAATAAATTTTCGGGTATATTTCATGTAATATTCAGATTTGATGAGTAGTTTTCAGACAGACAGACAATTATTATAAAATTTATATTGTTTTGTATTTATAGACAGAATATTAGAACAGTTTCTCTTACCAATACTTTGATGTGATAGTATGAGGCGCCAAATGTGTCTTTGTCGACATTATTTATACTTAATATAAAATTATCTAACATCTGCAGTTTTATATACTTAAATGTAAAGATTTTTTATTCATATGTGTATAAAAAATAACTTGCAACCATAGTTTTGAAAAAAATAATGAATGGTGTATTGTTGTATGCATACACAACTGCAGTAACCATTTTACTAAATATAAATATTCAGTTTTTTTATTTTTATTTGTTGTAACATCAATAATCTAGCAAATAAGGTATGCCATTATTAACAATACATTGTCAAAAAATGAAAAAGAAGCTTTCAGTTTTTTCACCTAATTAATAATTAACGTTTTCTTGAAACTGCGTATGCATACAACAACACACTACGATTTCATTCAAAATTATATTGTAATTATTGTGATATTTGTATGCAATATTGTCTCTAAAGACACATTTGGCGCCTCATATTCATACGTAGAATATTAGAACCGTGTCTCTTACCAATACTTTTATAGAAAAGGGTGTATATATGTAGGTATATATCGAACTACCACACTTTTAACATTATATGTGTCGACTCAAATTAGTTGAATAGTTTAACTTTGTATGAAAACCCCTAAAAACAATTCAAACTCTCATATATATCCACACCAACGAATTAAATTCATTTTAAATCCTCTTAACGAAAATTATTATACTAGATAAAAGTTTTTGGCTGATCACCCTGTATATGAATTCGAAATTCTAATCAACATCTCATTCTTATTATATTCACAACACCTTAACATATTATATACGAGTATTATATACGTAATTATTTGGATATGTCTTGAAATTAATGCCAGAAAATTAAATTATTCAATTTATATATACGCAAGTTATAAACTAATACAATGTCAAAATTAATATCTATTCAAAATATAGGGATATTATTATTTGATCCGAAATTCGTGAAAGCTTTATTATTAATTAAGTATGATACTTTATCAACTATATAAAATCCATTCATCTTAATTATCATGGAGGAATTAACGAAAAAAACGAGAAAAAATATGAGTTTTGCTTTTATTTTATTTGAATTTGTTTTATTTTATACAATAAAAGAGAAACTTTTATAGACAACAGTTTGATTTGTATGGTATTTAATAGGAATTTAGGAATTTCTCTTTTGTGTGGTTGCAATATATATAAAAATCCAATACAAAATGTCAATGTTAAGAAAAAACCAGAAACGTACGTTTATTTAATAACAATTGAAAACAAATTGCAATTTTCGTCGAATTATGACAGTATTTTATATTATAATAAATAGGTAGTTGTAAGTTCGTTTTTGGGTAATTGAATGTTGTTTCTTGATATTAAATAGTAAATTCATCATAATTTCATACCAACCAACTGCGTTTTGTAATTAACGTCACTCAAAATCAAAATTATACATGTTTATTTATACATATACTTCCACCCTGTATATATTCATACATGGTAATATATTTTCAAGTGAATAATAATAAAAAGCGAGTTGTTAAATAGACGAGTTGAACAATAATAATAAAAGGTGTCAATAATGTATTCATGGAAAAAGTGTGTTGACGTGTGTGGGTGGTTAATATAGAGCCGTTCCGTCATTTCTTTCAAGTACCCAACCTCTGGCTATTATATGACCATATAGCCATCATCATTCCACTTTTGTACGATCCGATCACAAAACTCGACTGTTTTCATCACACACATATTCAACGTTTTCTTTTTTTTATTAAAAAAGATAAATTTAAAACGATTACAACGTGTAATAAAGAAAATAATTTGATTTGTCTAAACAAAATATATGTTAATCCTTTAACCTGATTACTATCTATTTTCTATTTATTTCGGTTGTCATAGAAACAAAACACATTCGTTTACAAAATTTGTTATTTATGTTCAAGCTAATTTCATTATTATGAGTAGTTACCGGTTTTATACTGTACATTAGTGTACATTTACACATTTACTATATGTATATTTTAAGGTTTTTTTTCTAAAAAGATAAATTTATTGATTACTGTTTGAATTTATCAATTTATAACAATTTATTGTGTCCAAACAAAATATTTGTTATCGTTTAATGCGAAAATGCGATTATTTGTTTATGTCGGTTGTCATAGAAACACAACACGTTCGTTTACAAAATGTGTTATGTATATGTACAAGCTAATTTCATGAGTAGTACTGTTTTTTACTTTTTATACTGTACATTGACCATATATTTTAGGGTTTTTTTCTAAAAAATATATTTAATGATTACTATTTGATTTTAGCAATTTATTGTGTCCTAAGAAAATATATGTTAATCGTTTAACGTCATTATCTGTTTATGTCAGTTGTCATAGCAACCAAATCGCCTTACATACAAGTTCCTTAACAAATTCCCCATATATAATTTAATTTGATTATTAGTTGTGGTTTTGGAACATTTCATTTGGCTTTAATTTACACGTTAAATTAGCAAAAGCATTTTAGGGGTTGACATAAAGACACCCCCAAAATGTAATGGTTCCTGTAAATGGGCCAAGCCGAGCCTGTAAAAGTTTTGTTCACTAGTATTTTATAGTATTTTTCTGTAAAAATGCAGTCATCGTTATTTTATTATTAATAAATAGTTAAACAAATTCGTCATCAAGTGTGATGACGTAATCACCTATAATACGTGTATATTATACGAAATTATTCATTTAGTGTGCAATAATGAAGTGGAATAGTGATAATAATACAAGACTGAATACATTACAGTTTATTGAAAATGAAAAAAGTTATATTCAATCACAATATGTTGATAAAAATAATATTTTAAAGGAAAATCGTAAGTACTCGTAGTTTAAAAGTTTTATTTCGAAAAAACTAGTTTTGTTATTGATTTTATAGAAGATAAAGTGGAAAAAATTAAATCGTATACTAGTAAATGTTATTTTATGTTAAAAACACAACCGTATTGGTATAATGAAAGTTTAACATTTAATATAAATTCAACTAAACGAAATTACAAAGAAATTGTCTATTTTAAGGTAAGTTTATATTCAATGTATTTTTGATTTAGATAAATTTTGTACTCATTTTAGGATAAATTGGTGCCATATTATTGGTCGGAAACATTATTTATGGATTTAACACCGCCAAATTATAAATTTAATTCAGAAATGAATATTCCAATTGAAGATATTCAATATATACCATTGACAACAGCATAGATTTTCTTAAAAAATTTATTACGTCTTTGGATATAAATTATAATAATAAAATACGTTATAATATACAAAAAATGTTTTTTTAGTGAATTATCCTATCCACCATTACACAAAATAAACAGTCTAATTATACAAAATAAACTCATTGAGATCATAAATAATATTTGAAAACATTTTACACAGCAACAATTTTACTTGGATCGACTTTAACACGTATGAAAATCGTGTCGTCTTTAATAAAATGCCGTTTTTTGAGCATTTCATGTGACACAAATTTGGGAAAACCAAAACCTAACGAATCCGGCTCTTTGCTAGGCCGTTGAAAATTCTTCCACGTTGGATCGGGTATAAAACTTTCAACAATATTACATGCTTTTTCCAAACTAGTCGATTGATCAAATAACGTGAACGAAACACTGTGTGCAAAAGGCCATCGCAACAATGCATCATATTCACCTGGTAGAATTTTTATATAAACGGAAATGTGGAAATTTTCACCAGCACCATTACCATTGGGAAATAATGAGGCTTGCAATTTATATCCATATTGGCTGGTAAAAAATGGCGGTGAAACTAATTCCATGCCATCTTTCGTTTTGGCTTCGTGCATCTTTTTCGAAAAATCGCTTATCTTCCATATTAACGTCCCCGTATAATTTTGATTAAGACTAGATATCGTATTTTTCAATGTAACAATTTGTAATTGTTGTTTCATAACATAATTACACATTAAATTCAAATGTAATTGTAAATTATCATCTAGATGTTTGTCTAATGTATATTTTGTGCCTTTAAAACGGCAACCAGCATCAACGAATTTACAATGTAATTGCGCTGATATCATACATTGCTCATTTAAATGTTGTTCTAATTCTTCGCGTGGCAATAAATTCATTTCACAACGGTTCGGACATTGTATTAGGATTCTTGGACACTTCAAATGATGCGTTTGGATTGTATCAGCAACGAATTCTTTTGTACAATATCGGCAGGCTAATAAACGTTTCATACAATCGTTTAATTTGTGTTGTTGGAGTTGTTTGCGTGCTATTTTAACACCGCATTTGTTTTCACAGTATAATGGTTCGTAGTCGCAGTTACCAACGTGGTTCTATTAACAAGAAACAAAATTTAGAAATTATATTAAAATATTCCGTGCAATATTTTAAGGGGTTAATCTTGAGTACATTTTAAGAAAAAAAGTTCACATAAACAATTGTCCGAAATGGCTTACTTTTTGAGATACAGGGTGCTAAAGTTTTATGAAAAAACAAGGTTTTCCTTGAATATTTCAAGAAATAGTGGAGATATTAAAATAAAATTTCACACAAAAATATTAATATTATTTATTATGCCATACACTTGTACCAAATTTGAACGAAAACGGCCGCCCCCAACTATGTTTTTTAATAAGGAGGGTTAAAAACCCCTGGAACTTTCTGTTTTTGCCTATTAATGTACTATTTAAAAGATCTTATTGAATAGGGAATTTAATAAGGAAACTTTTGTGTTTCTTAAAATTTTTCGTTCAAATGAGTCGTTTTTGAGAAAAATGCGAAAAACTCAACACCTGTCGTCAATAAATCGAATTTCAAATAACTGATAATTCCTAAATAATTTTTAAAATATTTTGGAAGATAATTTATTTATGTGAACTAAACGTAGTAGAAAAGCATAAATTCAATGAAGGATTAAATAACACGAAAACAAAAAACATCATATTTTTGGGAGGTCAATTAATTCAATTTACAACTTTAACACCCTGTATCTCAAAAACCAAGCGATTTCGGACAAATGTTTATACGAGTGTTTATATAAACCTTTTTTCTTAAAATGTACTCAGAAATAACCCCTTAAAATATTGTCACGTTTTTCTGGAACACCCTGTATACATTTCGAATTACTTACTTCGAGTTGTTGGCCAGTGAATTCTTTTATACAAAATTCACATTTTGTTCGACGATTTGGACATGTGTACTTCAAATGGTCCTCCATTAGAACCCTGGGTATTTGTGCTCCACATTTGTTGGTGCATGCAATTGCGTCATGTTTGCAAGTATTCAAATGGCCCTAATTAAATGTGAAAAAAAATAAATTTTAAGTAAAATACTATTAGTGCCATCTTTACAACAACAATTGTACAATAAGGTTTACAGTTTTGTTAATAGATAGCACTATTATTAGAATTTTTGAATGGTTCAGTTACGCAATGTAATTTTTTCAACAAAATAATAAAGTTTAATTATAATACCTTTAATTTCCTTAATTCACCAGACCATTTACAACCTTCTTTATGATGTATACAATAAACTACAGAACTCATAATGGCTTTTTCAGATTCAGGATCGGTGGAATAAATCTGCAAAAAAGCGTAATAAATTTATGTTGGGCTGTTGAATTTTTAATTCTTCATAATATACAATGTTTCCCCTCTTTTATATTTCCTGGCCAGGTGCACCGTATTGAAAATTATCTTGTTTCAATATTATATATCGGTTTACAATTTGAACGATAAGAAAAAAGGGGAAACATAACATATAAGAATATAATAGACAATAAAATGAAAAGAAAGTTTCTAGGAAAAGGGGTTAATTGTTGAATAAATGCACTTTATCGTAAATTTCTATTATATTGTATTTTATTTTTGTTTGTTTATTGTATTGCTCAAATTGACCGTTACATAAACTTGTTACAAGTCTATATTATTTTAGGAATTAGGAGTGGTGTTTAATTGATGACAAAATTTGTGTCAACTATGAAGAAGTTAATTAAATAAAAAAAAAACTTAAGAATAATATTGTTTTTTGTTGTTAATTGAACACGTAAGCAACTACTATAGAAGTTAGTAGGCCAGAAATAACGAAGAAAAACAAAAGAATTCAAATAAAATACCTGTTGGTGCATGTTTTGTTCGTTTATTGATATTGTCGATGATGATGACGATGAGTTCTTATCACTTGTGTCTTTACTATTTGTTAATATTGTACAAATTTCATTATTATTCAATATATTTTTCCTATTTTGGTTTGCGATAATTGTATCATTTTGTTCGTTAATTACACACTTTTTCGATTGTTGAATTGTTGTTGGAAAACTGAACGTTTTACGCCAATGCGATAAACTACGCACCATGGTTTCCGGGAAAAAAAATTAGTTGACACAAATTTTCGAAAAACTGCAAACGAAAATGGAAACACGACCGTTTTTGTCAGAGATATTGAAATAAGTGAATTTTATATATATATTTGTAATAATATACATTCCAGTTTTGAAACGGCCTTTCAATGGCCTTTCCCCTACTCAATTTTCTCTACTTCTCTCTGTTAAACAGCTGTTTATATATTGTTTAGCTTACTTTAGAAATACGATAATAAAAAAAATAAAAGAGAAGAAGATTGCCACCAGTCGTATGGTGGGATGTGACAGCTGCCGCTTTATCTTTTCTCTTTTTCTTATTTTACAACAAAAATATCCATAAACTTACCGGATTTTAATCGTATATTAAATTTAAAAACAAAACAATTTATTGATATTTTCGTTCATATTTGAATTAGACAGGTTTTGACTAGTTTTTGCACGTTAATTCATGAAATTTCCTGTACAACATTCAAAGGGGTGAACAAAACTAGACAAAGATAGACATTGTATGAGGGTGCAGATGTTTCTGTAAATAAGGCCATATGTGTATCAAGGAAATGATTGATTTTGTACAACATGAAACAAAATATATGAAAAATTCTTGTAAAGTTCGTTAGAAATAAGCAAGTCGTTACAGGATTCAAACTTGTTCAAACCGCACCTATTCATGAATTTTACAAACGTGAATAATTATTCAGAATAAATGATGACTTTAATGCACTTTAACAAAAACGATTAGTCCTACTTTCATAGAATATTATTATATTGCAAAATAACAATTATTGTGACATGTGTATTAGTTTTTTGATAAAAAAGAATTTTTTTAAGCACGTATGAATGAAAGATTAGAAAACAAAAGAATAGTAACAGAGGTGAGAATTATATATTTTTCTAACCGTTCACTTTGTTCAGTTATTTCCTGTGTTTTTTTCTCTTTTAATATTTTATATATTGATAATAAAGTTAATTGTATACGGGGTGAAACATGGTCAATTACAGAGTATGTACTTAAAAAAATTCGCAAAACCATTATCAGATATTTACGTATTTCACATGTTAAATAAAAGAATCAACAGTGTAAAAAAATTAAAAAATATCAAATACAGGGTGTTTCATAATGTATGGGCAAAAATGAAGAGGGTGAAATTCTAAGACAAAAAGTTTCTATTAACATCAGTCCGCAAACCCATTATTATTGAATTTATTGAGAAAAATTACATTTTATAAAGAAATATATGGAAAAAATGGTTAGTTTTTTAAAACAAATTATTTTTGATCATATTAATATTTTTTTCACGTTTTTTTTTCATAAAATGCAATTTTTCTCGAGAATAATTCACTTTAGAGTTTTTGACCAAGAATACTTTTTTGCATAGAAAATGTTGGTGACTTAAATAGAGCTTCTAAAATACCAATTATCTCAGTGGTGTAGAAATTCAAGGGGAATATATATGTATCACACGTAGCCCCATAAACTATGCCACTGGTATATGAAAAAAAATTGAATTGGAGCTTAAAAATTAACTATTATTAACGATAATATATGAACAAAAAGTTTTCTACCTTAAATAATTTTTGAGATATTGTAAAAAAACTAAAAAATAAATTTCTTTTAACACCCTGTATCTCGATAATGGTGGATTTACGGACTCATGTTAATAGAAACTTTTTTTCTTAGAATTAACCACAGAATCACCCCCTTTATTTTTGCCTACATATTATGAAACACCCTGTACCTATTTCCAAAAAGTTTTATCAAGTAGACTTTGGATGGACTTATTTTTTGCTCCCTCTAAAGTTCCGTGCACTTAAACAGGATCCACCTTGTATATATCGATAATAAATAATATTAATTGTACATAGCCTTGCCTCTGGCAATATATTTGTCCTGAATTTTGCAAATCTTGTTAATAAGAAAGTGCAAGAAACTTAGTCTTAATATTTAACATCATCCATTTCAAATGTAGGTGTTAATTTAAATAATGTATTGAATTTGTTGCACAAATCCATTTTCAATGTATTTGTAGTTTGTATGAAAAAAAAATGAAATGTGTTTGTTTGCCTAAATGGCCATATAATAGAGGATATATAGTTGTAAATTACATTTACATACCTTGTTGCCACAATGCAGAGGAACTGTGGGTTCCGGTTCAACGAATAGACCTTCACTATATGGAAAAAATATTTTCAAATACAATTTTTCATAACATATGTGTTAAATAATAATAATATTAAAGAAATATACCATTGTTATATATAAAAAAGAAATTTAATAGCAGATGTTTGAAATGTATGGTCTTATTTAAACCACTTTAATTCAGTAGAGCAAAAATATATAACATATTATACAATTGGTTGAGTGATTTTTTTGCATTTTCACTGAGCATAAAAATTATTCATATGATTTTCCTTTATTTTATTCGATAATGATCGTTCTTTTTTCTAAAAGGCCAATGTACGCAAAAAAAATCGACAAAAATCTAATAGCGGTTTACAAATAAACGTTATTCCAACTTGTTGAATGGTTACTATAGAAACTAGTAGATTATTTTTTGTTTACATAGTAAACCACTTTTGAATTGAAAATATAAACACTTACCTGCTATTATTGTAAAATATTTCTATCGACATTGTAAATTTTGTAAAATAATACGGTTTTTTTGTTGCACTTTTAACTGCATTTGTTTTAACAAATATTTCACAAGATTTTGTTTTTATTTTATATATATGTACATATATGGGTGTATAATAAACGTGTGTTTGTTATGTTGTGAAAGAACAGGTGAATGAAAATATATTATTTAAGTGAGCAGGTGAAAATGTATGGTAAAAGCAGTAGAAACTGTTTATAAGTACGTTCTCTTCTTGTATTATTATTATATATGAACCGCACCATATAATAAATACCGGATGTTTGGCGGGGAAAACGTCTATATAATGTTATATACACACACATCACACATATACATACAAATGTGTAATTTAAATCCTAATCTATATGTATATAGATTTTTGTTTATTAAACAAACTTTCAAACAATACAAATAAATTATTGAAATTCTGTTGTTATTGTTTATTTCTGCATAAAAGATAAAATTGTTTGGGTATGAATCATGAAATTTGAATTTTTTGGGAAAAAAATACAGAAAACTATAATCAATTAAAGATTTCTGTAACTAATTCAACTTTTGTTATTGCATTTAATTAATTATCGTAAAACAATACATAAATGTATAAAAGTGCTAATACTTGTTTAATTTGAGTGCTTCCCTTTGATTTTTTTTATAACAATATCTTTACCAATATTTACATTAAAATAAATAATAAATTCTCTTAATTTGTCACAAAAATAATATTAAAAATAGAAACCATCCCTACTAGTTGTAATGAAAAAGATAAAATAAATTGTGAATATTTTATAAAGTGGATGATGGGGGTGGCGGTGGTTGATTATTATTATTTTTCAATAAATTTTTCGTTTGTTCTCTAGTATTATTACGCATTTGTGAACGAAAATAATATAATGCGAATGCAACAACCATAAATAATGTCAATAATAATGCATTATCTTGGCTGGCATTATTATTTGGAGTTGAATCTAAAAATGAATATTAAAAAAAAATGGTTTTTATTTACAGGAAATGTTTATTTACCATCTCTATAACATTCGTTATCAGTGCAATTTGATTGTGAATTACGCAACTAGAAATAAATATTAAATAAGTTTTGATAAATGCTTATATTTCCTCTTACAAAACTTACTAAATTCAATAATCTCCTCATTGTAAACTCATGACCCCATAAACATTCACATAAATCCATCGCCTTATCACCCATTTTATAAAATTTCACTTTAAATCTAAAATTCTTACTTATTATTTTTAATAAATTAATATTTCTTTTATTTTCAACCTTCAATTTTAATATATATGTATGGTAATAAAGTTGAAACTTTATTTAGGACGAAATTGTCAATGTTTATACCATATGGACGAAGATATTTAATAATAAATATACGTTTCAACAACACAATAAATTCGTAGACTAAATTGTTTATAATTAATAATTATTATTGTTGTTTATTTATCAGAAATAATAGAAAATTACACTAAGAAATTATTATTGTTTGTGTGGAATCTGTTCATTGGTTAAAAAACATTATCTGTTTCAAGGATTCATCTGTCAAAACGCCATCTAGGTTTGCGAAAATAGATATGTTTCACATAAAAGTGGTGCGTTGGCGGGATTGTTACAAGATGGCTAAGAATTATTGAATTTTTTACACACAAATTCGTTGGAATCAGTACTAGTTGCGCCATCTAGAAATGCGTCAGTAGAAATGTGTAACTATTAGATTAAATTGGACGAATTTCTACCAGATGTCCAGTTTAAATAACAAATTTTAATGATTTATATAAAAAATTAATAAAAAAACATTAAAACAAATTAATTTGTAATTTTTATTAATTAAAAATCCACTAAATTTTGTTTAAAAATTGGGAGGAAATGAAAGGGCGCGCACTTGTCAATTTTCCGCGACTATTTAAACTTGTTGGCGCACAATATTAAATTTCATTCGTATGTAACAAAGAGTGGTGAATAGATGGATGGTGGATGATGATGAAGATGATGATAAAAGTAAATCTAATGAAATAAATCAAGTGCGATGAATTAGTTTAATTTATATGATTTTCATAAAAATCTCAAATGGGGCAAACTGATTCTAGTTTCACCCTTATTTATACACTTTGGCGTTAAAAATTTTTCAAATTATTATCAAATTTGTTTGAAAAATGCACGAATTGGTAAGTGAATTAATTTTAATTTGTTGTGTAGGCATGTTTCCGTTTCATTTAATAATACAATAAACTAGCGAAAAAGAAGATAATTTAATGAAGTTAATAATTTTAATAAAAAAATATATTTAATATTCTTGTAATTACGTTATTGATGTATTTTGATGTGATGACATGGTTTTTGAAGTGAATGGCACTTGACCATCGACGAGAGATTGCAGGTGTTTATGAAATTAAGAGGAATTCATTAATAAAATTGATTTAGTGGCTTTTGAAAATTGTTATAATCAATTTATGCGTTATTTGTTTGAAAAAATCCAATTTCCAGCATTAGTTTGAATGAAAATGTCATCAAAAGTGATGATTGATTCAACCACCACCCCAACAACAACAACAGTTGTGTTACAAACAACAGATGAGCGCGAAACATGGGGCAAGAAAGTGGATTTTTTACTTTCTGTGATTGGTTTTGCTGTTGATTTGGCAAATGTATGGAGATTTCCTTATTTATGTTATAAAAATGGTGGTGGTAAGTTGGGAAAATTCAATTTTCTTATATTTAATTTCCGTCTCTTGTACGTATTTCAAAGACAATGTCCCAAAGGGACAATTTCATATCGAAAGAAATCTAATTACCATGCAGAGAAAAAGAATATCTCTGATATAAAATTTGAAATAGTAATTCAATTATGAAATGTTAAAGCGATTTACGAAAAAAATTGTATTAAGTATTCGATCTCATCTGCTCGTCTTTTTCAATTAACTGTATATAATATGAATTTATAAAAGAAAATTCCTCATACATTTGTTTTTATTTGAAATATGATAGCTATATTATTAAGGGTGTGTTTCATAATTTCTCACCCTCTTATATATTATAATTTACATCATCTTACTATATATATATGTAATATTAATGGCTTGGAAAATTCAATTATACGATTATTGAGATAGAAAAGAGGCACTCGCGATTGCCACTTTATACCTACCCTATCATCATCATCATCAACATCAACTACCAACCCCCTTTACTGCCCTAGATATTTCATTAACTAACTTATACTTTTAACTAATAAATGGCCATATATACATAAAATGCATTAATGTATATATGTATATTATGTATACATATACACTTTGGTCGGTTACTCTGTCATTATTATGTAAGCCTTCTTAAAGCGGGTGCAAAAAATTATTAATGGGTTTTGAACTTTTGATAGAAGAAAATTATACTTGTACAACAATTTTTTTTTTGTTTTATACACAAGCGCGATAATAAATGTAACTATTAATTCTATTAATAATACGAGTAATTCGTCTAAACCTAGTTAAAAAACGTTGCTAATAGTTTTTAGATGAAATTATTTTGTTTGAATAAAATTCGGTTTATAAAGGTATGATTGGAGAATATATTAGTGAAGTTTTATTAATATTCATTGATTATGGTAATAAAAAAGTTATAGTCATTTAAAAATGCAGTAAAGAGATTTTTGAAATAAAAATGTTCAAAAAGTCGATTTTGAAAAAATAGAAGTTCATGGTGAATTCTGTAAGCAGATTTAGATTGAGGATGGTCAATTTCATTTAAAAGCATCCATTTTACAAAATATACTAATTTACAATTTTGGTATTGAGAGATTTTTAAATTTTTACCAGAACTTTTATGCACCGAGTCGATTGAAGAAATAATAAATTTTTTCTAGAGCAGTTAAAGAGTTCTAGTAAAAAACAGTTTATTGAGGAATATGTATTTCAAAAATATAATAATAAGTTTTCATTAAGATTTATTAATTAGTTATAAAGAATTATACTTATTGATAAATTTAGTTTGGAAATTTTGAAAACACTCCAAATATAATTACAAATACTGGCCAAAGTATAGAAGTCTAAATGAAAAACTACATAATAAACTGATTTTGAAAATTCTTGGGAATTTCTATAAAAGAACATAGTTTTTTTTTGCTGAAATTCAGCTTTTCTGCACTTTTATGTAGTGCTCTTTAAAAATGTACCTGTTTTTGGATGTTTTAGGCTACAATTTTTTTTCTGAGAAAAATATTTAAAATCTATTAAATTGATTGTGAAATGCAAAACCGCATATATAATTGCTAAAGGTATCATTAAGATACCGCATCTAATAAGTTTTTTGTTAACGTTTAAAATTTGGTAAATTTAAGTATCCAAAATAAAAAAAAAATTAACGACTTTTAAAACGAATTAAAATAAACATACTATATGTCGCTACATTTCACTTTACAAATTACAAGATATAAAGCAAAATTAACATATAAGTATTTGGTCAATTACTAAAATTGTGTGATTATTTATAAAAAATAATAGGTTGTGCGAAATTAAATAATCCAAAATTGACTAAAATATCATAATTTCCAATAAAAATCATCCATAAATATGTGCTTATAACTATTTTTAAGGTGCATTTCTGGTTCCTTATTGTATAATGTTGATAATTGGTGGCATTCCATTATTTTACATGGAATTAGCCCTTGGCCAATTCAATAGAAAAGGTGCAATTACATGTTGGGGTAGATTATGTCCATTATTCAAAGGTAAAAGTTATAAAAATTGATTTCAAAATATAAAAATAGTGTATACGAGTATGTTTTGTGTGTACGTGTGTTGAAATCATAAAAAAAATTATATGACCTATATATAATATGTGAAAAAGCTTAAGCCGAAAAGTGACCATTCGTCAAACTGAACACAAAACATAAAAGAACACTTTATTCACCACTTTATTATTATTACCTATAATAATATGGTGTTGAAAAATCTTTTTGCTGGTGAATATATTGATGTGGAAATATTGTGTAGTAGAGTGCATTTCATTTTCTTCTTTTTTCCGTATTAAATTGTTGGAAATGGAATGATGAAATAATATTCCCTTAGTGTATAAGTTTTAATACGTTTAAGAGCATAAGGAAAATCTTTTCTCAGAAACGACCCTTGCACTCCTTCCGGCTTCTGTACTTCTTAGTTGAGTGAGGGTTTTGCGGCAGTTTCCGCAGATTAGTGAAAATGGGATAATTGACTACACAGAGAGAGAATAAAACGACAATTTTTTGTCTTTAAGGATTTTCCCCATTCCTTTTTCCAACAATTTAACATTAAATTCGTGTACTTAAAATTTTCTTTACAAAAAAATTTCAGGAATTGGATATGCAGTTGTTTTGATTGCATTTTACGTTGATTTCTATTATAATGTTATTATTGCATGGGCATTAAGGTTCTTTTTTGCTTCATTCACTGATATGTTACCATGGACGACATGTAATAATCCATGGAACACCCCTAATTGTGTTCCGGTAAAAAAACACTCTCAAAACAAATTTAAACTACAAATTTTAAATTTATAGTTCGAATTTCCTGTTTTCAATAACAACACCACTGAAATTTACAACAACGAAACAACGATCATGCATCGAGATGCCACTGGATTTGCTTCAGCAGCTTCAGAATATTTCAAGTAAAAACAAATTTACAGTAAAATTAAATTCGTTTTTTATATATTTGTTTTTTGTGTTCCAGTCGTGCCATTTTGGAGTTGCACAAAAGCAAAGGATTACATGATTTAGGTTCAATAAAATGGGATATGGCATTATGTTTATTAGCTGTTTACATAATATGTTATTTTTCATTGTGGAAAGGTATTTCCACGTCTGGAAAAGTCGTTTGGTTTACAGCTTTATTTCCTTATGCCGTTTTATTAATATTATTAGTACGTGGTATAACATTACCAGGTTCTGCAGATGGCATTAAATATTATTTAAATCCGAATTTCAATGCAATCACATCAGCCGAAGTAAGTTTTCCATTTATTCGGAATTTCATCATTAATTTAACGAGTTTCAGGTATGGGTTGATGCAGCAACGCAAGTATTTTTCTCATTAGGACCAGGATTTGGTGTACTTTTAGCTTATGCTTCTTATAATAAATACCATAATAATGTTTACAAGTAATTTTGAACAAATTCAATTTCATTTTATTAATAGTTACTGTTTAGGGATGCTATTTTAACAAGTATAATAAATTCAGCAACTAGTTTCGTCGCTGGTTTTGTCATATTTTCAGTTTTGGGCTATATGGCCCACACGGCCGGTAGACCAATACAAGAAGTGGCCACCGAAGGGCCCGGTTTGGTGTTCATTGTTTATCCAGCTGCAATTGCAACAATGCCAGGCAGCATTTTTTGGGCTTTAATATTTTTTATGATGTTATTAACATTAGGATTAGACAGTTCGGTAATAAAACGTTGTATAAATTCGAATTTTTAATTTTATTGAAACTGTTTTTTGTAGTTTGGTGGTTCTGAAGCGATTATTACGGCCCTAAGTGATGAATTTCCACGTATTGGTCGTAATCGTGAACTATTTGTTGCTGGCTTATTCAGTTTATATTTTCTTGTTGGTTTGGCATCATGTTCGCAGGGTGGTTTTTATTTTTTCCATTTATTAGATCGTTATGCTGCCGGCTATTCAATGTTGTTTGCTGTTTTCTTTGAAGCGATTGCCGTTTCATGGATTTATGGTATTATTTTTTCCAAAAACAAATTAAAACTATTTTAATTTTGTTGAAATATAGGAACGCAACGATTTTGTGATGATATTAAAGACATGATCGGTTTTGCACCGGGTTTATATTGGAGATTTTGTTGGAAATTTGCAGCGCCTGTATTCCTATTATTTATAATCGTTTATGGTTTATTGGGCTACGAACCACTAAGTTATGAAAATTACATTTATCCCGGATGGGCGAATATTTTAGGATGGGTTATTGCCGGTTCATCTGTTATTATGATACCATTTGTTGCTTTTATTAAAATTTTATCAACGCCTGGAAGTTTTGTTAAAGTAATTTTGATATTTTAAAGAATTAATTGTTGATTAATATTTTTTCTGTTTAGAGAATAAAAATTTTAACAACACCATGGCGTGATACACAAATGGATGTACAAATAAATGGTGTTGTACAATCAGAAAGTCAACAAATACGTTTAAATTCACAACAACAACAACCAACTGAAGTTTGAGATAAGATTTTAACAAAATTTAAAGAATATTATGTTTAGCTTTGAATTTTTTTCTTTTGTTAGTCATAATGTACCTACAACGAATATTTTAGGAAATTTTGTACTAAAAATATTTAAAATTTAGATGAAAAAATAAAGCAACTAAACCAGCCATTTAGTTGCTTTAAAATGTTTAGAAAATAATTAGAAATTAGTTAGTAATTTGTTGCTAAAGTTGTTTGTTACAGCCAAACAAACAACTTTACAGAAAAACGTTGTAAATAATAAAGTGTAATAATAAAGTATAATTCCTATAAAAATTAAAGTTAAATGTAACCAGCCATTACATTTAACTTTGTACAATATTTTTTTCGTGTTTGTTTTAATAAAATATTTTTTTAATTTAAATTTCTTCGTCATTTTATACCATTAACAAAAGAGAATCAATCAAACTATATATTGATTATTTAAAATTGTTGTTATCAATCGGTAGCGATCAATTACATATCATTAACATGTATCATTAATCAAATACATATTTAAAAGTTGAAAAAAATCACTTTAACTATCGCTTACAAACAAAAGAAGCCAACAACATTTTAAAAGAGATTATAGATAGATACATTTTAAAAACAAAAAAGGCTACATTAACTAAACTTATAATTAGTTATATATTTTCATTGCGATCTGATTAACATAACAATATATATATATATAGTCTTGTCAGATTATAAAATATATATTTACCACACCCTGTGAGATGGACTACTTTCAATAAATAAAAAAAAAAAAACTAATGAAGAGTTTAGAAATGAAACACTATTGAAATAAAAATATATAGTTTTTAATATTATAAGCAAAAATATACAAAAATTAATGAAAAATATGTTTACAAGCAACAAATATATAACTTGACTAGATACATATAGATACAAATCTCGACCCCTTATTCAATAATAACTTAATATCAAATTTTTATTTAGTTTTTGAACGACATTACCTATTGTACTTTAATAATTAAACTCTCACTCTAACAAAAAAAATGGACGGTGTGCGGGACAAAATGATACCATGGGTGTTTCCTTTTCCTTTTTTCCAACAATTTATATAAAATGTCAAGTTTATTATATATAACACATATAAATAATAAATAAATCACAGTTTCTATATACACACAGGAAGTGAGAGTGCATATTTTCTATATTAATAATAATAATTATATATGTAATTGTTTTTTGGAAAAAATAGCACTAATAAACCACAAATGCACACACTAGCATTCATATACAAAACTGTTATTTAGTAGTTAATTATCTATAATACAAGATAAACTACAAAGTGGGGAGACAAAATGAATAATAATTAATTAAATCCATAATATAAATAAATAACTGGATAAATATGTATAACTTAATACTAAAAACATTGTTAGTACGTTACAATTTTTCCAAAAAAATTAGAAATTTGAGCTTAAATCACAATTATTCCGGTGTGTTACTGTCTTCTGTATGATTTCCACTTGAATCTTCAGCGGAATCACCAATCATTTGATTGTTGGACGTTTTTTCTTGTCGACAGTTCGTACATAGACCATCATTTGTACCACATAAATACATTTTACCACATCTGGTACATTCTTCTTGCGGATCGCCTAGAATCAACAGAAAAAAAAACGTGTTTCGTGACTTTTGTGTCATTTGCTATATACTATAGTTGAAAAAACAACACAACCGAAAATTTTTCGCCTCTATTATAATTTCAAATTTCATTCCAGACTAATGCATTATAAATTGGGTCTGAAAACTGTTCAATGCTTCAGGCCTCGAATTATATTATACAACAGACGACGACTAAAAAACGATTTTTTCAGTCTTATTACATATAATTACCGAGTGTGTGTTTTTTTTTAGAAAATTTCGTATTAATTTAAATTAAAAAATCACAATATCTATATGTGTGTATTATAGGGTTTTGTGGTGGAAATTTGAGAATTATGGGAATGTTTACCTGCTCGAAATACCACAAATTAAGTGTACTTTTACAACTGGTATTAAATTTGTATTTAATCCGAATGTCGTTAAAATTAAGCTCTTAACGAGCACGAGTTAAATCTTAATCCAATTTCGTAGAAAACTCTAATTATAATTTTCAAATTAATACAAAATATACCTTCGTGTGTCTTCATGTGGGCCCTTAAATTGCAAGCCAATGCGAATTTCTTGTTGCACAATTCGCAAGCGTGTGGTTTATCGCCTGAAAAATAACAAAAAAATAACTATAATATCACAAACGAAAAGCCATTGAATTTAAAACATCAAAAACATACTATAAATATTTCATAGTGTTGATGGCGATATACACAATGAAAGAAACAGAAAAATCGAGCACTTTTTACAATGGAAGAGTGAAAGCTCTGTGGAATAACCGGTGAGCCAAACATCTTTATGGATTTTGTGCCCAATTTCAAGGTCAATACTATCATCATCATCAACAATTCTACCGTATTACACATTTATATATATTGTCTTCGCATTGTTTTTTTTTGTTTTTTCCTTTTAAATGAGACGACATTCATGTGACGTGATGTATGGTCGCATTTTACTTTTGGCAGGTTTCGGATAATCACAGCAAACCCCAACAATAAACAACGAATTCAGTAGTCCATCAATGTTATTCTCGTTTTGGTTTTGTTTCTTGTTTTATTTTGTGGGGCATTGTTTCGATCGTCGTCTGAATTTGTAAAATAACGAGCACACATATTTTTCATAATTTATTAACTGTCAACCATATATGAAATTACATTTTTGCCTTTTTAATAATATACAAAAAAATATATATATGCGCTTTATTTTACATTAATTTGAACTATAGTTGTTATTATTATTATAATTCAAGCTCATGTTTATTTTGTTTCGTTATTCTCTTTTTAATAAAACTGGCATATAAGCTTGTCATTCTTCCACTTAATAAAATTACGGTTTCGATAATGAACGATCCATCATAAATAATTAATTGTCTCATACATTATTGATTTAATGATTTTGTACAATATGATAAAACAAGAAATCATATTACTTTATGAAGATAATAAGAGTTTGTTATGCTTGGCGAAACATTACCAAAAATAGACAATCTTAATTGATTATTATTATCAATTTTTTTTTTAATTCTACTGACAGATTTAACAAACCTAACAGTAATTTTTATAATATATGTATATACGCTATAATTAGTAAACTTCTTAGAACTGTAATTAAGGGTGGTAGTAGGGGGTTGTTGGCATTTAAAAGCTTAAATATTTGCTAAAATTTATCAGTTGTACTATTTACAATTGCTGTGTTAGTATTAGATTAAAATTCTAAATGAAAATGAAAGAAATTCAAATCGATTCAGTTATTTCATCGATAAAGAAGGTAATACATTTCCAAAATACGTAAATTAACACCCTGTAAACTGATTTTTTTTTAGATTGTAAAGAAAAGTACTATTAAAAATCGTAAAATATTAAAAAAGTTTAGTGAAACTATTAAAAACTATACAAAACCGAGTAAAACTCTTCAAACAACAAATGGATCGAAAAGTAAGTGAAAATTTTTAAATTTAACGATTTTTCTTTAAATTTTTCATAATTCTAGATCATTGTATGAGTTGGGAAGAAGTTCCCGTACAAAATCCACCAAATTGGTTACATTTCACCGATTTTAATGAAACAATTCAATCGAACGATTTAAGCCAAAGTTGTCAAACAGCCAATATTAGTGATTTAATTAGTTTTAGTTCAAGAATTGAAAATTCTTACGAATCATTGCATTCACAAAATAAACGTCGTGCAATTGCAGTACCGGAAAATCAAGAACCACAACTTGTGATTGCAAAAATTTACGATTCAATCGAACAAATGAAAATCGAACAACAAACAAAGTTTCCATTAGAGCCAAAAGTGGAAATCTTCAATAAAGGAAATCCATTGAACGATATTAGTATGGAAAGTGAATACGAACAATTATCCGTTCATGATTTTATTGAGAAAATCATGAAAAGGAAGAAAGAATTAAGTTCGATCTATTCAAATGAACATATTTACAATTCAGTGGATGTTTTGAATAAAAAGAATTCGAAATTTACACCAATAAGGACCAGCACATTGTGTAATACTTGCGAAAATTCATCAAAAATTTTAAACAATCAAACAGAAGATAACAACAAATTTGTTGTGAATTTGTTTGAAAGTCGCAATTCGAAGAAATGGAAACGGAAACGTATACAATGTGATGATTTGAACGAAAATATTTCATTCATAAATAAACCAACGAATGTTAATAATGTCAACAATAACAATTTTGATGATAAGGTGAGGCCGTTGACTTAAATGACTCATTTTCCTAATTTTACAATGTTTTACTTTTACAGTTGTATGGTTATATACAGTTCAACAAAATTGGTGTTTATCAAATGTTGCGAAAAGAACGCGACATAGAATGCATTAAATTAAAAGAAGCGACAAATGCTTTGAAAGCACTTCGAATTCAAAAGAAACGCAATTTCGCTGATGAATTAGTAGCTGAACGTATTTTACTTGAAAGTGGTGCCAAATGTAAAGCAATTGAAGAGAAAATACGCGATTTGGGTTATTCGGAAGTGAAAAATCGATGCCATCTAGCAAGTGTTACAATTGGAAATTTTCGTTTTTCATCAACAATTCCATGCGAAGATTATGATAATTTTTATATTTTGATTGTATCTTGTGGTACAGATGTAAAATTATCGAAAACAGTTGCACCAACTGCTGATGGACACATTTTATTCGATGATCTATTCAAATTTGAAGATATCGAATCGAATTTTACGATCAAAGTTGAATTGACTTTAATGAAATGTCCGGTTACACAAAATAATATCTTTAATGCAATTAAAAAGGTAAGAAACTATTAAATTTTTTGCTATAAAAATATAATTTAATGTGTTTTTAGTCGAAATTAATGTGTTCACCAGCTTGTGTAATTTATTATGAGAATTTAAACACATATGAAATGGCTGAAAGTACAATATTCCATTCATCATTCAAACCAATTGCTGAAATGTACATAAATAAACAACAGACCAACAACAAATTAACAAATATTGCCGATTATGTCTATTTGGATCCAAATGTAAGCTTCTACTTTAATGTGAATGCCATCAAAATCAATGCCGATTTATCTGGTTTCCTAACAGTGGGTAAAATCATTGAAGATTCCATGTATTGGGAACGAAAATGGTGTATTTTGAATGGTGCACAATTATTAATCTTCAATTATCCACAAGACGTTGAAGAAATGAAACCGATTTTAACAATAAACTTGTATTATTGTTTAGATTCAATTTTAAATACGGAATGTAGTAGAAAAAATACATTCGTATTGAGAACATGTCGGCCAATAAGTTTAAACGAAAACAATAAAACGAAATCATTGAAGATGAATACGAATTTCTTGGTAGAAAAATATTTTTTCAATGCCGATACAAAGGAAATGCACAAAGAATGGTCGAATGAAATTTTATATATTTTGCAAACATTAAAAGACTGGAATCGTTTAGTATTTGTTGATGATACATATGAGAAGTGATTTAAATGTGATTTTTATGTATAATTTTTTTTATTTTTATTTGTAAATAAAGATATATGAATTTAAATTATTGTTGTGTAGTTAATTAGTTACGAAAAATTCATTCCAGTAAACAAGCACATGCAAGAACAGCAAAAGAAGAAAAGCAGATCACTTAATACACACAGCCAGAGTGGTGGTGAAGAAAAAAAAATGAATCTTTAAATGCAGATGAATATTATTATATGTTGGCTGTCCAACAGTCAGATAGCCAGTCTTGTTTGTCCATGAAATATTATCTTAAATTGAATCAGTAGAGATTTGTTACTAGTTTACTGGTCTGGCAAACACACACATTATAAATATATGTATAACTTATTACGAAAATATGTTTTTTTTTTGTAAAATATTTAAAACAAAATGATCATTTTATCTATTTAGTTTAATCTTTGAATAAAACGTATTAATTCACTTAAATAAATGTGTTCGATGAAAGATGAAGAGCGAAAATTACAATTACGATCCAATATTTTGATAACGAAAATGTAATTTTTCATCTTATGGTCTTTTTTGCACTTGTTGTTGTGTACAGTTAAAGTGAATTAATGTTTTTATTAAAATGAAATTAGTTACAACTCAAAAAAAAAATAAATAGTACTATCAGTACTGGAACATATTTATGCTTTTTGCATATAAAATCTAACAGAATTTATTTGTTATGTAGAAAGAAGACGACGGAGATGAAGTTGCGCTTCACCAGTACTTATTTATCACATTTTAAAAGTATAGTACCATGAGAAACAGTACCACTGCCAATATCATAAACTAACAACAAAATAAAATGCTCTTCATTCAATGTTAACAATTTTTTTTCAGCTGTTTATTGATGTATTACATATTTCGTAGTACTTTATTTGACATATCGTAGTACCCTGACATTTTTGTTTACTTTTTAATTATATGGTGCATAAAAGAATGTTAACTGTTTCGCTGAGAGATGGGCAACTTTAATAATAATTTGAAAAAAAAATCATCATAAAGATACCGCACTAGTACTACTAGTAGTACTTCGATTACCGGCTATGACTGTGCATAATAATCTCATTCTGTATAAATACGTGTGTGTGAGTGTGTGTTGTGCACATTATACATAATAAATAATCTATGCCCAAGGCCATAAATGAATATTATTCCAAGCCACCATTATTAAAACATAGATTAATAATTCACATTATTTAAATTGTAATTATTCACGACTTAAAAATAGCCTTCTGCAAAATGGAAGTTGTAATTTAAACCAATGGTACTAACCCAAAAAATTATTATACGATAATTATTTGATACATACTATTTACATTCAATTAAATTGCAATTTGTTATATAACATTATAGAAAAACGAGTTTTTTGTTTTTATTTCGGTACTACAACATTATGCAAAATATAACTTTGATGGACAATTTTTTGTAATTTTAAAACTATGAAAATAGTAGCTATAGTTAAATGGCCTGAAGACAATTTTTTTTATTATTATTATAAAATTATATCCTGTGCAACATTTTCCTCTTGATAATAGTAGTACCGCACATAATTTTCATTATCGATCAAATTTTCCATATAATATTATACGAATGACCTGGTTACATATAAGGCATCTGAAACGACATTAAAGAATGTCTTTGTGACCATTTTGCCGACAAAATACCTAATGTGCAACATCAGGTGGTACCTAATTGGAAGAAGCATCTCCCAACGAACCAAAAAAAAAAAAGAAAAAATCAACAAGTAATTTTAATTTGTGTTGGATCAGTGACAATATCAAATAATCATCTAAGATTATAATGGATTAAATATCAACCACTCATCTCTATATTAAATTTAAACCACATGGAATATATATCAAGTTAGTACCTGATGATAAAATTACACACATCTGTCCCCCTTTGTATTAAAAAAACGAACAAGAAAAAAAATTGAGACACATTTACATATTGGCTTTTATATATTTTATTGGATGACTATAATTTTTCACAAGAGACGAACCAACACTATAATGGTACTAACAGTATATACCCCTACAAGAATGTCATTGCAAAATTAAGTAGTGTCTTGTTTATGGGACTAGTGTGTTGAAATGCAAACAAGATGGAAAAAAATTTATATATATGAGAAACAGTGAAACGATTTTAATATATATGCACATGACATGTAATTCACCATATCACAAATCGTTTTGAAAAACGGAACGATTACTTCTTGCTTGGTTAAGTTGCTAACGAGCCAAGCAATATATATTTTATTTTTTATGTTACTAAATATATATGTTGATTTTTGATTTAGTGTTATATTTTCCTGTTCCATATTCAGTAATAATAATGAATAAGTATGGTATGTATATAGATATTTTTCTATTTTTATTTTTTCGTTGATGAAATGATCAATTTATTTTTAATATACGCCGCTTTCAAAAAAAAATTGTATATATTTAAATTGACATTTTAATGAAAATGAAGGCTCTCTTAATGCTCTCTTCTCCCTCATCCTCTCTGTCTCTCATCATACCATTAAATTAGAGGCTTTTAACGATCGTCGATTAAGAAATAGTTTTTTTCAAACTATATGTATATGCATAATAATTATTTAGTTTGAATATTAACACCAATTTATAATACTAAAATGTATATACGATTGTATTTTTATTTTTTCTAATAATACTATGACAGTTTAACTTAATTTACTATAGTAATAAAAAAATTTTATTTTCAAAATGGAAATGTAAAACTATATTACGACCATTTCGAGTAAAAAAAATCTCTTTTATAATTAACAATATTATTAACATTGGAATTTTCTCTTCAGGCGAAAAATATATACACACACGGGAAATATTAATTACGTATATTATAGATATGATTAAGTACTACTGTCAGTTAATTATCGGTTTTATTTTTTTTATTAATTACATACTATTGCTTAATATTTGTCTAATAACAAATAAATAAACTATTAACAGAAAAATCTCAAAGTGAATGCATAAAATATATATGTACTGGATGTTTCAGAATAAAGTACTACATTTGATGGTAAATTTAATAAGGAATATGTTTTGTCTCTTGCAATTGTTGGTTTAAATTAGCTGTTTTTGAGAAAAATGCAGAAAAGTGAAAAAGAGTCATAAGTAACTCGTAAAACCAACCATGCAGTTCATCATTAAGTACCGTTCCTATTCATGAGACGAAACAAACATTTAAATGGAACAAAATTAAAATTTGCTACAGTCTTTTTACCCTCACCAAGAAAAGTAGTAAAAGAATGTAGAATATTTCTCGAGATGTCAAAACAAATAATTTTTGAGATATATTTATTACCATCTATCTCGAAAACGAATTCATTTTGGAAAAGGGCTTATATCGCCTTTCTATTATACATATATTAACTCAGTAATCACCCTGTAAAACATTGTGACATTATTCTAGAACACGCTGTATAAAAGCAGGAATTTTTTTATCATGAAAACTTGTGATAGTACCATCGGTTTGGGTGAACTGGTTTATTTTTTAATTTGTCCAAGATGGTATACTCATTAAGCGACCGGTAGCATCATTTCTTAATTAACATCTCTCTGAATATGTTGCGTGTTGTTATCGTTTTTGGCCTCTCCACTGTGTGTGTGTTATGTTCAGAGTGATGTGTCTGTCTGTCGGGTTTTGGTACTACTCGTACGCGGCGTACTTTATGTTTGCCATCACATTGATAGCCTCTTTTAGAATATTCTCTTCCACTGTTCTTGTTGTTGTTGTTGTTGTTGTTGACTTTTTTTTAACCATCTACCTGCGATATTGTAGACACGCACACCTTTTATATCAAAATGCTGTGAGACGCCTTCAGAGTACTAAAAGGTACTACTTCAACCCTCTCTAACACTAAATATAGTAAATTGTTACAGCTTGCAACCTTGTAACTTTAATGAATGAATTTTTTACTTAAAAAACATTATTATATGAATGAGTTCTATATATAATAATAGTACCAGCATGGTTTAATCAATTCAAATCATACAATTAATAAATTATGTATTGTGACATTGAAGGGGGCACAATTATTCTAGTTTCTTTATTAATAAAATAAAAGAAAAATCGAAAAAAAAAAGACCAACAGAGCACGCAAACTTTAATTAAGACTTTAACGTTTGTTCTATGTAAATGAGATTGTGTTATTTAAAGATTTATTTCACCCTTAATAAATCGTCAATTGAAATATATATAAAAAAAGAACGAAAAACATTAAAGTTCCTTATACAGTTTTAATGTTTTTCAATGTTTATGGCTAGCAATTAAATGGCCGTTAAAAATTTGAACAGAAAATTGAATTTAGACGAAAAATAAATTGATTGCATTTTAAAGTAAACGATTTTCTTCTTCACAACTCTTATTCACAACTAAACATAAAATCAATTAACATTAAAATTACTTTCGATAAAGTCATATGATAATCAGTCTTGTAATAAACTTGTTAATTGCTAGTAAACCAATCGGATTCCTGTATTTCAACTTATTGGTACTACCAAGTACTATCTAATAGTCGTACGTAATTTTATAAAACTGGTCGACTATTTAATGAAATTAATAGATAAAGAGAACGAATATAATATATACATTCAGAACTTATATTTAGAGTTGTTTTTTTTTTGTTTACCGGTAGAACCTAGTAGTACCATTCATTTGTGGTTGCCCGATAGGCACTAATAATACTGCCACTGGAATATAAAAGCGAAACTAAATGTAATTACCAAGTTGAGATTTTTGTTTTATTAGGGTAGTTTGGTTTTTTAATGGTTCTGTTGCTCGAGGTACTATACTTAACAATTTTTACGACAAATTAACAAAAAAACCAACAACATATTGAATGCAATCCATTTTACAGTTAATACAAATATGTAAATGACATTATTTAGAAAACGTTCATTAAACAGATTAAAATTCTTATTACAGTTGCATTGACAGTTATCAAGATTAAAAATCAATGTACCTATAATACAAAAGAAATCAGGAAATTAGAAAATTACGATAAAAAATAACCAATGAAATGGAACTACATCTATATCGTACGACCTTTTAAATTTTTAATATAAAATAGCAATATAATTAATGATCGCCAACTTCCTGGTGCACTTTGGTGGAAAAGGGCAGAAGAATTGACCTTCAAACGTAAACCGTCTGTCTTATAACGGCTACTCAAAAAAGTACTTTTTGAAATATATAAAAAAACACTATACCATCTGAACTTTTGTGCAGGTGTACGAATACACCTGCTACATATATATATAGTTTTGTAAGTGCGCCAAGATTCTTCCACACATATAGGTATATACCTGTTTAGATTCTAGAACAGGGGTTGTGTTCACTAAAAATGGATTAAAAATAATCCCACCTGCTTAAACCGTTTCTTTTTTCAACGGTTTAGAGTTTTTTTGGCGCGCTGTATGGAAATTTGATGAAACAAAAAAAATAGTAGGATGTGGTGGTCTACTTTTAAATGCACGAATATTTAATCATCTACATAGATTAATAATTCGTATTTAGTATAGAATCATTAATTTAAATGTCAGTTAATAGAAAACCATTCATGGATCATTTTTGACGAAACCGTTTAGAAGTAGAAGAAGAATGTAATAATAGTAAAAGACGAGTAGTTGGTCTTACAACATACAATATAATTAATTGTTTTTTTATGAACTCAGTGAAAATTCATAAAATCATTATTATTACCACATAAATACACAAACACAATAAATGCAACACAAATCAATTATAATATTATAATTAATAATTGAAGGTGACTTTATAGTGACTAATAATAAGAAATTATTCAATTGGAAATAAAATATACAATTTAACGCAATTTATTATTATAATTTAATTTGTTAGTAAAAGTATCAGGGTCGTATTATATTTGTATGGCCTTCTTGTAACAAATTTTTGACACCCCATGTATAAAGGAAATTGGCCATTATGGACCGTTTTCTGTATTTTTTCTTTTTTTTTGTGGAAAAAAGAAGCGACTGTAAAAAAGTGACAACCTGAGGCAAAGAATTTTTTGTAAATAACGATCACGCAATAATATGCCATCAGCATTAAACATATAACAGTAGAAGAACCCCTTGTATGTATATATATATGTATTTCTTTGTCTGGACCGTATACAATAGAATTTTTAAAGTAGTTTGTATGGTGATGGAATGTATAAGAAAGGAAAAAAGAAACGAGAGCTTTCGAAAGATAATTATAACAAAATCACACACTACTGTTTCTATTGCCACGTTTATAAAATTCTTCTTTTCAAAATTATATCATGACGATATAGATTTTTCAGCTCACCTGCAGATAAACAGCAGGACTTTTTCCCAAAAAAAAAGTATTGAACATTTGTCAGGCTTGAATTCATTTTATTATAATGCTTTCAACACTTTTCAGTCAGAAAATGATGATTTATTATTAAATACGTAAATTTATTAATTAATGTATATAGGGCTTAAAAATAAAAATTGCAAAACTGCAGAAAATTGTTGGCTCGTGGTAAATCCTAATTAATCATATTAATAAATTAATGTTTCATGGAGCAAATATAACGGATTGTGTAATTAAATATTATTATTAATTTTATAATAATAAAAATACGAATATGTAAATTACTACATTAATTATAAAGTATGCAATTTTGTATTAATGCAACGTTTTATGCAATTATATTGTTTTTCGTCAAATAGTATTATTTAAATTACAAACCTATAACATATATATATGTATATATATATTTAAACATCCGTTCACGTAATGATGTGAATTGCACATACATATAAATATACACTGATTGATTTTAACTACTTAACATTCTGTTGTATCTTTTTAAACAATCTTGTACTATGGTGGTCCCATTCATTCGATTTTGCTATTTAATTGAAAACGGTTTTATATAAAAGAAAATTGATCATTAATCACGTAATGGGGTAGTTGAATGAATCAATTGTGAATATTAACCCCCTTAAGGCTACAAATAATTGCCAGAAAACAATAGACTAGAAAAACTCTACACGAATTTTCAATTACAATTTTATACCTGTTTTAAACTGTAGAAAATAAACAATTTTAACACAAATTTTATAATAAAAAATGTTCAAATAATTTATAGAAAACTGTTTTCTTTAATGTTTTTAAAAAATTTTAAAATTTTCTTCAATGAAAATTTAATAAAATGATTTTTAATGAGTTTATGTTTTGGAGACTTCAACAGGCGATGAGAATACAAACTTTTACTAATTCCATCCCTGTACTTTAAATAATTATTATAATAAATAAAATGACTTAGATAGTTAAATTTAGGTAATTTCTTGAAAAATTTGTACAAACAACTTAATGCTAATAGTATTTTATCAGTAGCTAATAAACACTTGTAATAATAGTAATAGTTATCTTATATAGCACGTATTGCATGCTTGAAAAACTACTTATATATATACATATATATGTATATAACATAAATGCGAACACTCTGGTTGATGATATGTTTATGGTTAAACGGTTTTTATAAAACACAACAACACAAAACGTTTTTCAAAAGAAACTTGCATATATATACCATGTATATATGTGTTGTGCTATGGTTCATTAGTGATTTAGTAGCATTTGCATTCGCTTCATAGATATTTACATGATTTCCACTCTTTATGCTTGTGTTGCACATTAAATTCAACAATTTTTACACTAAATATATGTATAAAGGCCTCAAGACAATATATAAAGAAAATCTTATAAATTTATGCACGTGTGTATTTAATTTAATAATTTTCTTAATTATTATTTCTTGTATGAAGAAATAAATGTAATGTACAGGTGTAAATTTTAATGGTCGTGAACAATTTTCATTCAATTTAAATTTGTTTTTTCTCTATTATTTTATTTTTTCTAATTTCTATGTGTGGCCCACACGAGACCACATTTACATAAATGAGATTCCTATACATATATCTTTAAAATAAATCGTGATCTCTTATCAGTATACATATATATTTGCAACCAATAGTAAATTAATCACTATATAAGTTGTATGTGGATTTAAATTATATTTATATACAAGGTGTTATATAAAATTGTAAAAATTGCTTACACGGTGATTTGTAACTTAATTTTTACAAAAAAGTTTGCATAAATCCTATGTCCGAAACAGATTATTTTTCGAGATACAGGGTGGCCGCCTTGTTTTGCTAGTTTTGATGGTGAAGATGGAAATATACCCAGCAAATTTTAATTTTGTCCCGTTTAGAAGTTTGTTGAATAAGCTTATTTGATAGAAAATTTAAAAAGGAATCTTTTATGTCTCTTGGAATTTTTTCTTTAAAGTTTTTGTTTTCGAGAAAATGCAAAAAAGTGAAAACGTGTCATGAATAGAAACAACTATGAAATTGCTTTGGTTTTACGACTTATGAGTCTTCTTCATTTTTTGCATTTTTCTCGAAAATGCCTGATCTAAAGAAAAAATCTCAAGAGACATAAAATATTCCTTAATGAATTTTCTATCAAATGAGCCTATTTACAAAATATCTAAATGGGGTAAAATTTATAAAAGTTAATGTGTGTTCCCATATCAAAACTAGTACGTAGAAAGGAATGGTTAATTTTAACAAAAATTTGCAAGAATCTTTGCTGAATAAAATTATATATTTGTACAAAAATTTATTTTAGCAACTATAGTATTTCTTTAAATATTTTTTAATAAAAACCTGAAATTTTAGGAAATATTAAACACCCTGTATGTTGAAAATTAATTCGTTTAGGACGCTTTTTTAAAAATTAAATCGGGAATCACTCAGTATTAAAAAAACTCTGTCGTAATTTGAAAACACTCTGTATAACAAGTATTTTTCGTAAATAAACGAATTAATTCGCATGCTACACAACAATAATAATAAAAATATGAAAAATGCTATAAAAAATGTCATTTATATATGTATGGGAATAAGACCGACACATATAAGCAATATTCGATATGTTTATAACCCAAGTTAAATGGCATTATTATGTTGACAAGTGAGACAGACACGAACATTTCATTTTTTTTTAATATCATCTTCATTTTAAAAACACCAACTTACATATATATAAAATAAAAATAATAATCTTCAAAGTTTATTAAGTCATATTAATATTGAAGCAACATTTTTATTACACTGATACATATATATTGAATGGGCCAGTAATGAATGTATTATTTAGAATGAAAATCGACTTGTTGAACATTTATTAACATTATACTATGTGATTTTATATTGAATAAATATATGAAATTATGATGGCTCTCTTTTCAAGATTATTATTATTTCTTTATTTTTTTATATTTTTTGTACTATATTGTAAAAAGTAGTTTACTTTGCATAGAAATGATCATCTATAAACAGAAATTTGAATAAAAATCCAAATTTTATATACCCAAGCAACGAAATTAACATTTTTACATATTTTATATTTGCGGTTTATTAGAAAATTGTTTCTACCACAAAATTGTACGAAAATTAATGAGTTTTGCGTGCATTTAACGTTATAAAAAAACAGTATATTAGAGAACAAGAACAAGACATGAACTAAAAAGCAAAAATAATAATAAAGTATCGCCTTAAGCCTTTTTTTACATATATATATGTATAATATATGTGAAGCGGAGATGGAAGGAATGGAAGATCAAAATCACTGGTAGTAGTAAAGTAAAGTAGTTTAAAAGCATATCAGAATACGATCAGAAAACACTCAGTATTATATGAGAAATATACTAAGTGTATAGCCAGCAAGTATATATAGAGAGAGTAAAGTGTATATGATGGAGTCAGTAATTAGATTGTGTGTGCCTGTCACGCGTCTTACATACATTATTATACATGGTACATTTCAGTATATATCCAACATATACATATATATACACATTCTTATAATATATAATCATAGCTTCTGTTGAACTCTTATTTTATATAGTGTAATTTTTTGTTGCTTCTCTTTTTTTTCATTCGTTTTACGTTCCAACAATAATAATTAAGTGGAAGCTTATAAAATATACGATACACACAAGCAACCAATACTTTTCGAAAAAAAAAAATGTTAACACAGGAGGTACAATTTAATTTGTCTTGCTTAATGCAGAAAGGAAGCTGAAAATATTCTATATTTGTATTTATAGTTAAACTTTTTTTTCAAAAAAAACGATTTGTTAATTACATCTAACACGAAACTATTATTAATTTTTTCTTTTTCAAACATATTTGTTTCAATTATGAAATTACAAAAAAAAGTTATATAAACGATGTAGGTACAAGAGTAATTATTTAGATAGTGATTTAATTTCAAATACGAAATATTGTTGATTTGAATGATGTTTTTTTGATATTCTGAAAATACTGTTTTAATGTAAATCATTAAAAAAAATTTTTTTAAAATATAACAAATAGAAGTGTTTTCTTCATTTTTTGTTAAATATTTAACAGTTCTGACTAATACATCTAAAATAAAAATTGTTTAAATAAGAGTATGTTTTGGAAACTCCAACAGGCGATGAGAACGCAAACCTTTTATGAAAAATTTTACAAATTCTGCTTCTGCTGATTAATTATATGGACTAATTTTAATAAAATCTCTAAAAAAATTCTGTTTTTATATATCTAATTACATATGTAGCAGTTGATTTTAAGTTTATTTCAGTGATGAGATCATAAAAAAAATTATAACAACGATTTAATACAAGAGTAATTATTTAGTGACTTTTCGAAGTTATTAAAACACATTTTTAAAACAAATGATTAATAAAAATACTTAAAAATATTGCAAATCCAAGCATTTTCTATAAATTAAAAAAAGAATTTCACAATTTCCTTCACTGAAATTTAAATAAATTGTCTTTTAGTCTGTGTATGTTTTGAAGACTCCAAGAGGCGATGAGAATGAAAATATTTTTTGAAAAATTCGGCTAATGTTCAATTATTTATGGACAAATTTTATTAATATTTACTTCATATTTATTTAATCATTTAAATGAATTTTTGAGGTTATTAAAACACTATTTCAAAATAAACTATTAATAAAACTACTGAAAAATATTACCATTCCAACTATTTTCTTTAAATTTTAATAGAAAGTTTACAATTTTCTTCAATATATTTCAAATAAAGTGTCTTTTAGTGAGCATATGTTTTGGAGACTCCAACAGGCGATGAGAACGCAAACCTTTTATGCAAAATTTCACAAATTCCGTCCCTGTTCAGTTATTTATGAACAAAATTTAAATAAAACCTCCGAGAAATATTCTACATTTATAGTATATCTAACTACCTGCGGTTGATTTTTAATTTGTTTCAATTATGCGATTAAATATAATATGCAAACATTATGGAAAATTATATATCCAGTTTTGTAAAATACATTAGCGTAGAAAAATGGAATGTTAAACATTTTAAACATATGCTCATTTTCATCATCCGGCTATGTTTATAAAGGCAACATTCACTCATTATTAAATCAAAAGCGGTTTATTTACAACAACAACAACCAACAACAGAACGAACGAACTTAAAAAAAAAAACGATTCCACTGTTGGAATTGCATTTCATTTAGATAAGTAAATTATACCATCAAGTTTGTATTCAAATTTTTCACCGATTACTATATAATTAATGATAGAAAATCAACACACACACAAAAACAAGTACAGTTCAGTAGCTTTAATTTAATATTAACGTTTTGTTTTTTATATACATATAAATATATACGTACATATAATACAAAGTTACAAATTTCGCCTCAAGTGAACTTTGAAAATTTCTTTCTTATTTCTTTTTAACAACCATCTTGGTTGCTACCGCCTCAATACACATACCTTAATACCACCACATATATCATTATAGACACACTTCAGTTGAAGCGCGTAGGCTAATATAAAGCGTTTTTCTAAGCTTTTGCCACCATTTGAAGCAATTAAACAGCAACCAACAAACTAGTGAAAAACGTGTTTTTTCTACCATTTTCTTCAATCAGTTTATTTAAAAAATAAAATGTTTGTTTCAAATAAACAGCGGTTTGAATTGTAAATGACTAATTACGTGGAAAATTGATTAGAATAGAATGCAGCTCATTTGAAATGGTGTATCGAACGATACAGTTCGGAAAAATAATAACCCCGAAGGCGAAATAAATATACATACAGCGCTCCATATAGATTATAAAGCTATTTTACATACTAGTAGCTCTCTTTCGGATATTAATATATCATTATTCAGAAAGCGGTTGTTTTCTTCCAACGTCAATTCTTTTTTTATTTTCGAAAATTAGAGGTTTTGCAAATAAAAATAAATCACATTAATTTATATCTGTATATATTAGGATTATTTATGTACAATTTTTACAACAAATAACAACATAATACATATTTTATATATAATATAATAGAACATATATTGACTTACTATATAATAATAATTTGAAATTTTATTTAATTTATTTAATTAATTTAATTAATTTTTGATTTTAAGGGCTCATCCTTTGCGTGTAGCGGACGGTTTCCCTAAAACCAAAACATTAATTTTATATTAAACATTTATTAAACAAAACAAAAAACAATTAAGAAAAAAACAGCAAAAATTGTACAATTTATATTATTATTCTTATCTAAAATCACAAACAACAAAACGCTAATCTAAACGAATTATCTAAATTAAAAAGCCATACGTTATATTTATATATTCTCGTATATATTTTTTTTGGCAATTCAAAGATAAGATAAAAATTCCAAACTAATAATAATTGTACGCGTATACATATATTTATAATAAAATAGTATTATATGGGCCTCATTCTATATTTATATATTAATTGGTTTCCATAATAATCAATGTTATAATATGGTAAAACGGTAGCCGTTTGTTGGTTGCCTTTTGCTTCTACAACTTTATATAGCTAGAGGCTATCTAGCCTGTGATTACTGCCTATATAGGTAGTAGCATTATTATATTGAACTACTACTGTCCAGTCAGTAAGTAATTACATGTTCGGGGATGTAATCTACCCGTCCACTACTCTCTCCTTCTTTCTTTGTTTTCCATTTTGGTAGCCAGCAACACACTCATCTTTCTGTGTGTATCTTATGAGAAACGAATAACGTAAGAAAAAAATAACAACGCGCTTCTTTTTGGCTATATATGAGATGCATTTTAATTTATTTCTTATACAAATTATAAGGTGTATTGTGTCTGATGAATTCTTAAACTATGAAACTGATTGTTTCGGTATATATATATAATAATAATGATGATGATGATGGTTATAATAACAGCAACAGAAATTAAACTTAATAGACAGTACGTGAAGGATTCTCATTTAATGTTATTACGACGAGAAAAAAAATGCACACACACAATTTTAATTAGATCATATAATATCAATTCAAAGACAATAAATTAATGTCAAATCAAATGGAATCGGAAAGTTTGCGTCGTTTATAACTGTTTTCGTATAGGGTGACCCCATCAGTGAAAGAGATACTTTATTGAAAAAAGTATATAATTCGTAATAACATGAAAGAACATTAAATTTTTTAATAAAACTTTATGATTTTTTTATAAATGCGTCCACTTTAAACTTTTAAATAAACTTTTCAATAAAAATTTTACAACAAAGCGGTTTTTAAAGGTATTTTCTTAATTTTTATAAACTTTGTAAGTGTCAAATGTTATATTTTTTTAACATTAAAAAAGACCTTAAGAATCTGAACGAATAATTTCGTAATTTTATTTATTATTTAAGAATATTTATTTGTTGAAATTTTAAGAAAAATAAATTTTGCGCTTTGCTGTTATTTTAATTTCGAGTGAAATCAAAGTTCCGTGTACTTAAACATGTTCCACCCTGTACATAAAAGATTCCGCATTGGATAATATTCTAGTTTACTTACCAGTATGTAAGAACAGATGATTCTTTAAATTTGTATGCTTGGAAAATCCTCTTGAACAAATATGACATTTAAATGGCCACGAACCAGAATGTACATACATGTGGGAACGTAAATCACCGGGGGTGGGGAACGATTTACTACACAAGTTGCATTTGTGCGGTTTGTCCTGAAAAATACAAAAACATTGACACTTAAACCGATCTTTTTTATATAATTATATTAAATCAATTCGGTTTTATTTTTAAGCATTTCAAATTCAACCGTTTTTTTATGTCTATAAGAGGGTTACTCGCATATATATATATATATGTAAGTAGATGGATCGTGTGGGAACCAAAGAAATGCAAAGCTCCCGATACCATCTGTTATTAAAGCAGTAACTTCTTTTCTTTCTTTATATATATAATGCCCATTATAGACGCACTAATATAAAGTTGCATGAAGAAAACCAACGACATCCGGTTCCTCTATTTTAACATTTGCAAACTAATTATTAATTTTCTTCACATATGAGGATATAAACCGGAGGCAAATCATATACACAAACCGCATTCCACAACTATTTCAAATTGTCCCATTATTATTTCGTTACAAATAATTTTTTTCAACTAGTTTTATATTGGATGAGTTAATAAAATGTCATAATGAATTTTTTTCGAGAATAAAATTTGCAAAATCTCCATATATGTGCAAAAGGTATCATTTACAACAGCAGTTGAATAGAAAAAGACAAACCAAAGCGGAGAAAAAAAAATAAATCAAGAAAACGGTCTTGTGCAAGTATTTGTCGTGTCTTTTGAGTTGAAAAGAAAGTCAAAGTGACATGTAGGACAGAATGACGAGTGACAGATGAGTGCGTGATGTCCAAGACTAAACAACTAAGTAAGTACATTCATGATTAAACATGTACTAACAAATAGAATTGACACTTTGATCGACATTTTAACATCGGAAAAGTCCGTTATATAAGAATTATTTATTATTTCTTTTACACTTGTTCTTATAAGTATATGAAGGTGAAAGGGGACGACAACAAGGTTATGGATGACATATGTGATGGTATATAAGGCCTTATGAGCGTCGGACCGTGAACTTGTTTAAGAAATTTCTCACGAAGTTCCATAAAGCGTTGCAATCTTTTCTTGTTTCGAAAAAAATACACCACTGCCCCATATATATATATGAGCATATAAATAAATAATTAAAGAAAACAATACTCTATGATGTGTATATCTTAAGAATCAGTATGGGAATTTTTTTAACGGATGTGGTCAATGAGGGGGCGCACTTAACTTTCGTATAATTCGCTCTTGTGGAAGAAATAAAAACAAGAACAGGTGCATTTCTGTTTTTAATATTGAAATACAATATCGATTTTGTTGGAAAATTTTGATACCTGTTTTTAATGGTGTAAAACAACAGTTATTATGTAAAATGTTTCTGAAACTACTGAAAATTTATGTAAACTAGATTGTTTTCTTTCAGTTTTATGAAGAATTTGAAAATTTTTCGTATTTAATTTTGAATAAAATGGCTTTTAATAACAACATGTTGAAAAGACTTCAACGAGCGATGAGAACACAAACTTTGCGAAAAATTTTACTTAATACATCTCTGTATTGTTAATTATCGATCAAATTAAGTAAAATTGATTCAAAATTATTAAATATTGAAATTACTTTCAAAAATCCAAATAACTACAATCTTTATACGTTATTTCTTTTAATAAAAACGAAGAACTGAAGAATCGCATTGAAAAAAAAGGAAACAGCCATCGTATTACCCTGTTATCGGCTTATAATATTGAAATCCGACATAACACCCTAATATAGACTTTAATCCTTATTAATAAACGTCAAACTAATACGACACATATCGAATATACACAACAAAAACATTTTTAAAAAATCAATCCTGACATGCACTAATAATTCTTAAAAAATCAGACCCCTTGTCACATTTTTTCAACAAATACCCCTTTCAACTACTTAAAACATGATGTCTTCTTAAAACATTATTTCCCATATGTTTCATTTTAGACGTGAGCCAACAAAAAAAATTAAAGAAATATTAATAATATAACAATGTTAAAGAAAGGAAATTATAATAATTATGATGTAATAACAGAAAACACGTATGGCATATGTTGGATGATCGGGCGCGATCTTTTACAATATATAAAGGGGGTAGTATATATAGAATATATCGTCTTCAAGCACCTGCTACACAAACATAAGGATAGAAATTATTCTAAAAGACGTTACAAGTGCTTTTTTAACAATTTCTACATATAGTGTGCCTTATGTTTTTATAACGCAGCTGGTGTTTTTTTCTCTTCCTTCAATTTAACCATATTTATAAGACAAATTTTAATGAAGGCCAAAAATTGTCTACCTTATTGTTTCACAGTTTGTTTTTTTTTTGTCGTTTCGTAAAGTTTAAGAGGAAAAACTAACTAAGCTTCAATGCGCACAGAATTGTATTGTTCTTATAAACATTAAAATATATTTCTTCATTCTTGAATGTGAATATATATGTATATTTACCTTGATGTGTGTCATGCGATGATAATAAAGGTTAGATGATGCTGTGAACCGTTTCAAACAAACAGGACATTGATGGGGCTTCTCACCACTATGGATACGTCGATGTGTATTTAGGGATGATGATGTACTGAAACCTTTGCCACATACCATACAAACGTGCGGTTTTTCACCTGCACACATAAAAAAACATTTTTCGTATATATAGTCATAAAATGATACCAATAAAAAATTCTTTCACTTTTATTACAGATTATAAAATTTTTAAATTAATACTACAGGGTGATTCAGGGCAACGTTTCACAAGATAAGGATTTATGTATACATTATAGTTCTAAGTCCATATACTACCTACTAATGAAGTAAGTCGTCTGACTGGAGTAAAAAGTGGTTCCGCCATTTGTGTATTTTTAGGGTATTTCTTAGTGGATTTCATATCTTACAAATAGTATGAGAAATACGAAAAATTGGAAATATTTGATGAAATTTAGTTACGTTCAAAAAAAATTTTAACAAATGTATTAATTAATACAGAACATGCTTTTCTAAATGCATCCACGAAATGACTAATTTTATTCAAAATATAAACTGAAAGTGTGGTCATCAAAAAAACTTCTTCTTCTAAACATTCTAAAGATGAACTACGACACAAACAGGACAACTTTAGTTTAAGAAATTTTTAATCTTTTTTATTTAAACAAATTATAGAAATAAGTCGATTGTAGTTTTCTGATAACTAGAGTTGTTATATATAATACTGATAACTTTATTATTTTAATAAAATTTTGCTAGAAAATTTCTTAAATCGAAGTTCTCTTGTTTGTGTAATTCATCTACAAAAATTTTTAGAAAAACAAGTTTTTTGGTGACTATATAAATTATCTATTTAATGTTTTGTTATTTAGTTATATAGTGGACGCGTTTAGAGAAACATATTTTGTGATTAATGCATTTGTTGTTAATATTTCTTTTTAAATACTTCGTTAATCGGTTTTAATATGAATTCAATATCCGTATATATGGAAGAAGTATAAATCTATCTTAGCTATATGTCTGAATCACCCTATATAAAACTAACCAGTATGTGTCCTCATGTGCCTTTTGAGCAACGATGGTCTATCGAACGCTTTACTACACACACTGCATGGTAATAGTGTACGTTCACGTGGTCGTGCCCTAGGTGTTGGTATGACTGGATTTTCTGGTAAATCACCCTGTGAACTTGCTGCCGAACTATCACCGCTACACGATTTCCGTTCATCTTCAGCTGATGGTGGTGAACCACTTAATGCTCTCGATAATAATGACATTGATAAATCAAGGGGCGAATCTATAAACAACAACAAAAATAAAAAATGTAAACATTTACTTTCAGTGGCAGCAAAATTCTGACAACCGTTCAATGATAATTTATTACTTTAGATAAATAACAAAATGGAACATTTTTTCTTAATTATTAATGTATGCGTGATTACAATATATGCCTGTCACAGAAAATGGTATACGTTGGCCGCCGCCAACAATTCGTCACACCGTCTACTACTAGTATATGGGATGCTCATTAATTTTCACGCTTTTATTATAATATACACACCGTTTGTAACATTATATGTACATATATATAGAATGTTGTCGTTTTTTCTTTTTCTTTTTTAAATATTTAATTTGTTTAGTGAGTTATGAAAAATCTCTTCTACATAAATTTTAAATTGTGAGAGGCGGAATATTTTTCCCATGCACACAAGATAATTACTACAATTTTTTTTACATATATACTTATATATGTATATAAAGTTATTTCCATTTAAAATGCAATACAACAATTTGTATTCTTTGAAAATGAAGAAAACTTTCTTTAAAAAATTCTATAATACAGTTTACATATCTATATACCATAAACAGATGAAAATATGTAGAAATGTACATGTGTATGTTGTATAAAACAAATTCTATACGTATATCGGCTTGTAAGAACAAATATAAAACAATTCCGCACACAACGAATAATGTATAAGATGTAATTTATCGTTAAATAAATTAAATAGTTTGTGTGCGAATTACTATTGTTTTTAAATTAAAAAAATACGAGTATATTTGAAAATACCTTCTAATATTGAATCCATCGTTTGTCTATATAATGATGCTCTCATTCTAACAAAGAATAATTCTTCTGGCCGTTCTGGTAAATAATATACTAATAATTCAGTGTCAGGTGCAATTGGTTTAACTGCTTCATAAACTGGTTCACCACGTACTTTTGTGGCTACAAAATTAACGGCCGGATTAAAAGCATTCGCTACACGTACAAAACGCACCCAATTACAATGTCGTATTCGACGTGGTCCATTTTTTGATATTTCATCATAACAACCGAAACGGTGCCTTATCTGTAACAAAAATTCACAAAAATCAATTTTATATACTATACTCCATTCATTTAATAGAGCGGGAATGTTTGAAATTTTAAAAATATACAATTTTTATTGGCTACTACATTTCGAAATCTCCGAAAACGGTCGATTGTATCGTTATCTTCCGAACGAAAGTGATATACTTGATTTTGTGGAAGAAATTCTGTATTCACAATAATCAATATTATATACTATAGTCCATTCGTTTATTAAAGCGGGAATGTTTGAAATTTAAAAAATACACAACTTTTGTTGGCTAATTTATTTCGAAATGTCCGAAAACAGTTGATTGTTTTTGTTTTCCGAGCAAACATGGATTTTGTGAAAAAAAATCTGTAATTACAAAGATCTATACTACACTTCATTCATTTAATAAAGCGGGATATTTGAAATTTAAAAAATATACAATTTTTATTGGCTTCATTATTTCAGAGTCTGCGAAAACAGTCGATTGTTTTGTTAATTTCCAAACGAACGTGGTATAGTAGATTTTGTGGTAGAAATTCTGTTTTTCCCATCATCATGTCGGTAAAAAACCAAAAAGTAAAATACAAAAGAATGGAAATAGTTAAAAACGATACATATAAGGGACATTTATTCGTAAACTGGTGTGTGTGTGTTTGTGTTTGATGATTGTGGGACCCACACACATACACACACATAATCAATGGTACAATCGAATCGTATGGGTCTTCTTTATATATTTATCCACCGCCATTGTCTTTCTTCTGTTTTTAGTGGCGGCCGCGCGCTAATACATACTTGCATGCGTTTTATATATATTTATTTATACAATCTTCTTTTAACTTTTACCGCCATTCGCTTATCTACAATTGCTACTGTTTAAACAACAAACTCTTATTTTCTTGATCGTTTTCATACAATTTTATTTTGATCCTTTTTTCTATACGATATACATAGGTATATATTTTATAAATATATTATCTGAAATCTAAACGGGCGTATACCTATTTACTTCAAAATGCCCATTCAATTGAATTTTATGTACATTTTATATAAAAGGTGTTTTTGTCGTAATTAAAAGTGTTTAATTAATAGTTATTTGTATTTAAACATTTTTTCATGCAATTTACTTTAATTATATTGCTGTGGCTTTTATATATACATATATAGTTTAAAATTGTATATATTTTATATATGGAAAATAATAATTATTATAATTGTATCAATTTATTTGTATAACGAAAAAATGAAGAGAACTTTTTAAATGAAAATTGTTACTTATTTTATGACATGATATAATTTTCATTTTAAAATGTTGATGAATTAAATGGCTGACAAGCATTATGATATAAAAAAAACAACAGTAGATAGCCATTTTATATATACATATATAGATATAATTAGGTATAAATTTTCGCTTTTAATTTGTTACATTGAATAGATTTATTACTACCAAAAACAATATTGTTTTATGTTCAATTATACTAATTAATGCTTTACCATATGAAAAATAACAGCCCATTGATTTATTATCTTTAGTAAGATTCAATTCCCTAAATGTATGTTATTAAATTGAGCGATATTAGTAATAAATTAGAAGTCGAAAAAAAAATTAATTCCCATTTATTAGCTGAAGAACTGAAGATTTTATGTAATAATAAGGCAGTAGCCATTAGTAATTGTAAAACCTGTTCAACAAAATTCCCCAACACAAAAAAAAGTGTAATAGTACAATAATAAATAAATAGATTATCATTAATTTATTTATAATAAAACGCAAAATTTAATCATTTAATTCTTCTCTTTTCTCATTCTTCAATTCTACACATGCACAATATTTATTACAACGTCATTTATACATTATTATTATTATGATTGAATACATATAATAATAATAAACACGTGTACGACAGCTTCAACAAAAGCAGTACAGAATCAACAATTTAATACGTATATAAAAGCAACAATTAATTTCTTAGAATGGCGCTAAAACTCATGATTCATTCAATAAACAACAAACAATATAATAGCATAATTACTGAAAATATTTTCTTAATGAAAACGGAAATGCACCGACCCATTTTTTTCCTTCCTTCAATATTATTATCAAGGATTCCTGCTACAAGAGAAATAATTAATAAAATGACGTGCCAAAATAAAAAAAACACTCTTTATATTGTTGTGAAAGGACAGGATATTACCTGCCTTTTGCCTCAAGCTCATTATGACACACTCTCAGGAAGAAGTTGAAAAAAAGAGCCTATGGAATCTGAATTAAGATCTAATACTATAGTGTTGTCTTTGTTTGATAAATTCTTTCATATGGGTTTTCTGCTTTGTCATAATAAAGTGTTATCTCTTCTTCTTTTTTCCATTTTGGATACTTTTTTTGTAAGTATTGATGAATGCACCTGTGGCGCCCCAATGCACACCTAATAATAGTTCTAGTGATAATTGCCTTTCTATATTGTATAGTAAAAAAATTTTGGTTTTTTTATTGGTGATTTACGACTAATTCTTTTTCTAACGGAAGTATATAAAGGTCATTATTAGACATAATGTGTACACTGATTTGATTTAATGGTTTATTAGTTTTGGGGTGTGAAAGAAATTTGTTAGAAGAAATTTTAGGATTTTTTTTTGAAATTTATACCTGGTTCAAAAACTCAAAAAATCTTTTATATTCCATTTTTGCTTAATAATCAACTTTGAACGCACTCATTTGCGGGCTTAATCTTTGATTTTACTGCACAGAACAGTCAAATTTTGGATTTTATTGCGCAGAACTGGCAAAATTTGCTTAGCAACATAACGTCGTCCCTAGCAACACAAAAACAACTAACTTCGTATCAAACAATAAAATTCGCGCCATGAAAATTATTTCTATATTTTTATTCAAAAATATAACTTTCAAATCAATTAAATGCAAAAATTGAATAAAACTACGAAATTTCATAAAGTCACAAATTTTCCAGTGAACCCGCCCCTGTAATCGGTAAAATTGAATAAAATAGTAGGTGCATTTATCGAAATCGATGACGGTAGAAATCAAATAAAATTCTTGGGTGTGTTACCCAGCATGACTCCCCTTATACCGGCTCCATTATATACCAATAATGTTGTCAACATTAAATTTCGCTTAATTTCATATATGAAAACAATTAAAGCTCTTATATTATAAATTATTTTTCAAAAACTATAACTGTAAAATAAAAAATGTTTCAATTAATCTTCAACCATATTAGGAACATTTTTTTTATTTCGTTCTCAAAAGAAAATAAATTAGCATTAGTGTAATAAATATTTTTAAATATTTGTTATAAATTTACATATTCCGTGTGCTTGTAATAATTATTTTTAGGTATGTATCTAAAAACAGCACACACATTTGAAAAAAAAATTGTCTTGTCTCTTCTCTATATACATAATAATGATATTAATACAGAGAGTAAAATGAACGAAAAGAAATAAATGAGAATGAAAGAAAAATATGAGTTGTCATCCTATTACAAGTCTAGTTACTTAGATATGCACATATTTTTCAGTATATATACACGGTTCGTTCGTTAATTATACTCAATTCTTCTCTTTTATGTATATGTTATATATGCATTCAATGTCTCACAGCGGGTTATTTCTTATTTCAACTAGTAGCCAAACAACAAACAACAACAACCCAACAACGTGCAATGATTATGGTTACAATATAATTGCGTCGGATTTCTTTTCGACGATCATAACATTATAATTAGAAAAAATAAAAAATTATAACACTCTTGTCTATATATGTACATATATAATATTCTGATAACAAAACAAGAATAAATAAATTCTCGAAAAATAAAATAGAAATAAAAAATCAAAAGCCACATAAAAATTGTATTAGTGGGCTGGGATATATATTGAAGTTTATTGCACGCCATCATCCACATATATTCAAACTAAAATGCTAATCGAATGTAAATTAATTTTATGTTTTAATCGTATAAGATATACATTAAATATATATATAGTATACATGCAATACCATCATTATTAGTTTTATCACCAAGACATGTATAATTGCAATTTTATAACAAGTTTTTTTTTCTGTTTTTGTTTTTCTTCAATGATTATCATTTTTAAATGATTGACACACCAATATCAATTATTTCAGTCAATTTAATTGATTTAAGAAGAAGAATTACGGGCATTCCATTGCAACTTAATTCATCTTTAGTCGTATAAATACAGAGTGATTCGGAATTATGTATGAAAAGTTTAATAATGAGCGAATTTGGGACTCCTGAAGAATTTTAAGCTGCATAATTTTTAACCAAGTACATATTACCATATCCATTATGTTACCATAACTACATATTATAGATTGTTACCATATCTTTATTTTACCGCATCTATAAATTACCGTATCTGTATTATATTACCTTATATCTACTTATATATTTTACAGTACCATAGAATAATTACCTTATCTTATTTAAAATGTAATACAAGAAAATAAACAAAATACGTTTTATCACAAAATTTTGCAAGTGTACTCGTATAGTTTCCGTATATTACCATATCCGTATATTATCTTAAATATAGAATACCGTATCCATAAATCACCTTAAATTATTAAAATATCTATAGATATATTACCATATCTTATATTACCTTATCTTATTAAAATTGTACTAAAAATTAAACAAAATTCGTATTATCTGCAAATTTTACAAGTGTACATGTTCATACATTACCATATCTATATATATTATCTTAAATTATAGAATACCGTATCTAAGTTTTACCTTATTCTTAAAATATCTATAGATATATTACCGTTTCTTATATTACCATATCTGTATATTACCTTAGCTACTTATATAATTTACCGTATCGTAGGATAATTATTACCTTATCCTATTTTGCTAAATATTTATTTTAAATCACTCTGTATATGGAATTTGAAATATAATTGTAGTAAAAAGACGCGTGCACTTGTTTGTTATAAATAGGTATATTTTCGTGACCTCATCATCAGTGCGCTGAAAATTACAGGTGTTAGAATGTAGATTAATTGGTTGCACTTAAATCTGTATCATGGCAATAGTAGTAGTTATCATAAGCTTTTATAATATATACGCCTTTCTCCTCCTGTATAATTATATAGAGGAAAATTTTATGTAAAAAAACGCGAATTTATATCTTTTAATTTCATCCTCTTTTCTATCATATCACATTATTAAAAAAAAACTAATAACTGGTTTTACATGCGTTATTTGGAACGTGTACAGGAAATGACATAAAATTAACTTAAAATTTGATTGTTACACTTTTTTTTTAATAATACAGTTATAATAATAATTCAATAAATTGCCATTATTAAATTGTAAAGCTTGAATAAATATACAATTAATTACAACAAATTTATTACATTTTATAGTATTATACGAGTGTATGAAAAAAAGACGACAATTTTAGTTTTGTAGCGGCATTAAATAAAAGTCAAAGTCCTTATAATGGTTGACCATTATATAGAAATGCCAGCATCAATATTTACCGAAAATGTAAAACATACCGCGCTCTATATATATGTATATGTATAAAATAAGTTGAATATAAGGGAGAGAATGGAATGGTATAGAGAAGAGAGCAAAAACAGACAATAACCACCGAATTGGAATAAATCAAGGCCAGTTAACAGGACGAAGAGACGACTAAGAAAACGATGGACTGGCTTTTAGTATTTTATATACCGAAGATATAGTTGAAAGAAAAACCGGTGATGGGCTTCACAAAACCGACAGCATAATACCCTTCTTTTTCTTGTCTCTTTTTCGTTCATCCGCCATGAGAATCGAATATATTATACATATAATGTTAAATAGTGTATAAAAAGAAATTTTTGTTACAATTTTCTTTCTCTCTAATAATATCAATATCAATAATTTTTTAATTAATTTATAATGTGATCAATCCTTTCTAAATATGAACTTTCTAATTTGAATTTCAAAGATCCGGCCCTGTTTTCGATATTATTTGCTCGCATTCCCTACTGTGCATGGTAGCATATATACACACGAAAAAAACAAACCAAACGAAAAAAAAAAGAACACATACTCTTTACATAGAAAAACAGACCAATATAATACTGTTTGCCTTCAAGCTATCCTTATATACCAACCACACCCATCATCATCATCATCATCAGTCCAACGATTATTATAAAATAAAAACACAAAATAACACATATAGTAGGGGATATAAGAAGTCCAAAAAAAAAACTATAACCGCTACATATATTTATATATTATATATATAATATTGTATAGAGAATGGCCAAGTTTGAATATACTTATATAAATGTATTGGTTATATTATGTGTGCCTTTAGGGGACACGCTACATCACAACAGGAAAGAATATAAGTCGGATGCGTGAGCGAATGTTCTTTTAAATAGCCTTAAGCTCTTTGGCTACTGAGCCTCCAATATTATAACACGCATACAGATATTTAAACGGACGGATATACAAATGCCTTTTTCACTTTATATTGTTTAAAAAGTCCAATTTTTTTGAATGCATGTTTTCTGTTTTCTTGGTATTATTTTTATAAAACATTTTTCCGCTCACCTAATTTTTATACAAAAATCATTTGTAATTGAAATGTTAATCAAACGCTAAATTTACACTTTTATGGTTAGGCGAGCAGAACACCCTCTTCTAACCATAGTGTGTAATGTTTTATATGAAATCAAGTGATTTTTGTAATTGTATAACGAATTTATGAAGAATTTTAAAAATTTAATGTTTTTGCAGTTAAAATTCGTTTTTATCTACTGTTTTAATATGCAAAAGCCAATTTCGATGTTTGCTAAAGGGAAAATACTTCTTTATAATTATTTTTTGGAAAAAACTTGAGAAACATGTAAAATAAATAAATTAATATAAATTCAAAATTTTAACTATAATTGAAATAAATCGAATTTCGATGAGAATCAGTTTAAAAATTGAGTATTATTTATAAAGTTTAATAATAATTAAATTAAATTTTATTATTCGTACGTATATTTTAAGAGAAAATACAACTTTACAGTAATTTTTTGGAAAAAAATTATACCTACCACTTTGTAAAATTAATCTATTAACCTATTTTTTTAATTTTTAAAGGATTCAAAAAATTTTTCAGTATTTCAGTAAAAATCAGTTTGGAAGTCTGAAAAATTGAGTATTTTATCCATTCTTGCAGTTAAAACGCATTCTTATCTATATTTTAGTATGGAATATTTTTATATTTTTTTAAATTGAAAATCCTCTTTTGAAATAAATCGAGTTTGTATGTATAAATTTCAGTCTAAGTCAGACTTTCTTAATCATAATTAAAACATATAGATAAATCTGTTTAATTAATTGAAATAAAATGATTTAATTCAATAAAGCTTTTAACTTTTTCATAAAGAATTTTAGAAATTGAGTAACTTAAAGTTAAAATGCATTTTCTCTACTATTTTTAACAGTTAAAAACCAAATTCAACATTTTTTACAGAAATAAATTATATTTGCCATTTTTTTTGAAAAAAACTTAAAATCATAAATTATATACCACTTTTCTTAACATTTCCTAGCAATTTGCAAAATCCGTTCACCAAATTCGAATTAAATCTCATTTTGAATGAAAGTCATGCTTCCTTAATTCGAATCAAAACATTTAAACAAATCTGTTTCTAATTAATTGAAATGTTAATCAAAAGTTAACGCCAAATTTACACCTAGTAATTTATGGTCAGATAACCGTAACACCCCTCTCTTATAACACATCTTCACCCTTCCATATAAATATAATGTTTTCCATGCTTATCTGACCATGTAAATGAAACAAGTGTTATAATAATTGTGATATACTTGTACATATAATAAAAATTAATCAACATTGCATAACGGATGTGTTATTCAGAAAAGGAAATCAAGTTTTTCATTGTTTGCATGAATGATTTTTCTCGAAAAACGACTTTTGTTTATGTTTAAAATATCAAGCGAACAAAATTTGAATTTTTAACGCTTTTTTTAAATTCCCCCCAAGAAAAAAAAGTTGTGAGATATAAATTACAATTAAAATTGACAAAACAGTAGATAATATATATATATATATATATACAAATAAACGATATAATAAGTCTGTAATGTTGTGTTGATTGAAAGGAAATAGAAAAACCAATTCATGTAACTGATGCTATATAATCATCATCATATAATAGAGCTTCTAGTAAGAAGAAATAAATAATAATAACACACAAACACACACACATAAACAGACACAAGTTCAAGTTTGAACTCAACTCATCATCATCATCATCATCATCATCAAAACCATCGACACAACAACGTCCTTTCGTTTCGATCACGAACAATCGTGGTTCGCGTGTTCTTAAAAACCACCACTCTTTTATATTGAAAAGAATAACGTACTTGTTGGGCACGTGCAAACAACAGCAGTACCATAACTGTTATTTTAAATTATATATATACAATATTTTGTTATTAAAAATCAAAAACCACACACACAAAAGTACACAGATAATGAGTTACATTTTTTATCAATTAATTTATTTATGAAATGTGACAAGAAATTACATTTTTTTTTTCATTTTGTAACAAGACGTGAACATATTAACTTTTCAGTCAAAGTTCAACGACGTGCACGGGTCAAATTGAAAAAAATTATTCAAAAGGGCGCATAATATATACGATGTAATTTGTATTGAATTTTGGACGGAAAATTTAACAAATTCCCATAATTAATAATGAGAGAGGATATTGAAGGGTGATAAACTGTCATGTTATTTATCATAACATTTAGTAATAATTAAATTATATTTTTTTTTTATTGAAACGGTACTACTTATCAATAAGACAGTAAATACACTCTTTTAACCATAGTACGTGTGTAATGTTTTATATGAAATCAATTGGTTTTTGAAATTGTATAACAAATTCATGAAGAATTTTAAAAAATAAGCGGTTTTGCAGTTAAAATTCGTTTTTACTATTTAAAAGTGTAAAAGACACTTTTCAGGTGTGCTATCGAAAAAATATTCGATACAATTATTTTTTGGAAAAAACTTGACAAACTTGTAAAATGAACCAATTTTTTATATTTTAAACAAATTGAAAATTTATAATAATTGAAATAAATCGAGTTCAGTGAAAAGCAGTTTAAAAATTGTGTATTTATTATCCATATCTAACATTTAATATGTAATAATTAAATTATTATTATTTTTTGATTTGAAACGGTACTACTTATCGGTAAGATCATAAATTATTATTATTTTATTGGCGACATTGTAAAAAAATTCACCCGCTATAAAAATTTTGAAATTATACCAGCTTTAGAAGAACTGAAAGGTTTTTTTCTAATAAACTTGAATTTCCTGATTGGTGAACTGTTTTTCTACGTTAATAAAATAGAGTGGATTTAAACATTAATTACGATTAGTATTCAAATGAGTAGGTTGGAAGAAAAAGAAAATAAAAACATAGAAATATATTTCGGAATTTAGATATTCGGTTTATAATTACAAAAAAATTTTATTATATATATTTAAGGAAAGCTCATAAACAAAAGAGGCACATAATAATTAAAATTTACAACTACATAATATAAAATTATTTATATAGAGTGCACTTTTACAAGTATATGACCATATAAGTAGACGATTTTACGGGGCATTACGAACCGCTAATTATTTTTTTTTTTAGTTCAAACCGGACGCCTTGCTTTTATTACAATTAAATCACCGGGTATAATTTAAGTTTCATGTTAATGTATAAGAAATAAATTCTTGTTTCGGAAATATTATAAAATGATATATTATAACTTTGTATTAGTAGCGATTTCCTCTTTTTACACTTCGACACAATAAATTTACATAAAATCTTAAACGAACAACATCCTCTCTCTATATTTCTAATTTTATTACATTTGTCACAGCTTTGTATATGATTTATTAAAGTCATATAAAAATAAAATATAAAATATATATATATTTCATATACATTTTCTATTTACAAAACATTCACGTGTGTATTTTACGATATAAATCATCGCTAGATGAAAAATTGTAATTAAAATTTTTTCAAAAATAAGAACGAAAAAAAAAAGACTTTTATTACCTTACACTGAAAAAACAATAAAAACAAAAAACATTATTATATAAAAATGTAATGATGAAATTTTTATGATACGAAAAAGCGGCTTTTAATTACCCATTTTTATTATTTTAAGGTGTTGCATTCTATTTTAAATTATTGTACTAACAATTAATTGGTCAATTAATCATTTCTTATATTATGCCATTTAATGTGTTATTAAATGTTTTTATGTTTTATATTTAATAGCTTTTGTATAACATTTACAATGTTGTACAAAAAGGGCATCATTCATAATAATTCAATAAATTCAATATCATGCTGTGTATTTAATTTGAAAATATCATATTATATCAATTTTTATATAAAAAATCGTATTAATAACAGTAAAAGACATATTATTACATTAAATTTAAAAACTGTCATTCCGAAAATATTTTCACACGACAAAATATATATAGTAAAATTTGTTGCATCTTCTTATCTTCTTTACTTTCTAATAAATTTCAAATTTTTTTTCTTATTTCTCAAGTTTAACGACCTTTGATCGAACACTAATTAATTTTAAGAGAATTTCAAGATCAAAATCAATATTATTTCTATATTAAGAAGAATTTGTTGAAATTTATTATATTTATTAACGAATAAAAAACACACAGGCATTATAAATTTTTAATTAATTAAACATTTTTTTTAACAGTAGCATCATTCATTTATTATAATAATAATAATTTAATATACGTGTGCACATTATCGATTATACATAGGTACATATAGGTATATTTTTTTTCTATTTTGTGAAAAATGGACACACACAGAGACATTAATTTTCAAGTATAATGAAAGATGTTAATTAACATATGAATATTAATTGAATCGATTTTTACTTAAAATATATTGCTTATAAACACGAAATAAATAATTATATTTAAAATAGTCCAATTTGAATTATTTATGAAAATAACTGTCAATTGAAAATTATCTTCCTCAATCCTTAAAAAAAAATATACATGTATATCTAGAAAGTACGATTACCATAAACACTTGATGAAAAACATTTATCAACAAAAACTATGAATTAATAACTAATAATTAGATTAGAAAACAGTGATTGGCACAAGCCAATGAACAAGTTTTAATTAGTTTTTAATATTATAAACCAGTATTTAATTTCCAGGATGTTTTCTATATATAATACGTTATAAGTATAAGAAATAATATAAATATTTCCCGACCTTATTAAAATCCAAAAGAAAAATTAAGACGAAATTAAGCAATTAGAAAATATATTGATGTTGTTGCATCGATAAATCGTTTCAGAATGGAAAAAAAATTATGAAAAATTATTACCTTACATGTAAATTGTATATTTTAAAGTCATGTATATAACGTATAATATATCATCCTTTAAACTGTATATAATGTTAAGATTAATTAAATCCAAAAGCTTGTAACTTGAATTATTTAAAAAGTGTGAGAATATTATAAGAAATTTTTTCGGTCATTCGCACTTCAAACACCGCAATTTGAAATATATATGGGCAATATTTTGATGGTGTGCTCTCTAATAGATATCTAACTGTACATTTTTTTCTCTTCTCAAATATATGTATATGTATAAAGTGATTGGTTGGGATTATTTTGTAATCATAAAATGATTTGTCGTCGTTGACAAGGTCACCAAAAAATCTTCGTTCTATCTGTACACATTTATTTTTTTTATATGTATTTGTAAATTAAATTTTGTTAAAATTATCATCAATCAAAAATTGTGTAAATTTAATCCGACTCACTTAAATTTAATTAATTGGTAAGTTGATATTTTTTGTTTATGGCTAGGGGAAAATGGGATATGATGGAACAATTTAAAAAGATTGATTAAATTGTTAAACGAAAACGAAAACGTGTTTAATTAGCACGTTTTATTAGCTGTCTAGAGAGATTGTGTTATGTGTTGGTATGAACATTATGGGTTTTTGTTATGTGTTAGAAACAAGTTTTTCTTTTAAAAGAATGACACAACAAAATCTTATTAAAGAAGATTTAAGATCTAAATCGTCTGCATTATATTGAACACAAAATCCATCAAATGTTTTTCTAAGCTTTAAATATTGTCAATAAGTGTGTTTTGTTTATTTAAATTAATAGGTATAACAAAATTGTTGCAGTTGGATAACTTTAAAATATTGTAACGATTTCTAAGATAAACAAAATATATTTTAGAAATTATTGATTACAAAATTTTGAATGAATAGTGTAAAATGGACCTTTTTCTTTATATTTCGGTGATATTTTCAGAATTTTGATTATCATATTCGAAATTAATTGGATTTTAATTACTATATGTTTGAGAGACTTCAATGAGCGATCAGAACACAAAATTTTTGCACTATTCTCTTTTAACGCTAATAAATTGATTATTACTAAAAATATTATTTAAATATTTAATTTTTATGTTAAGGAATGATTCAATGTTTGTCTAAAAGCAAAATCACGTTCACAGATTGATTTTCTAATCTGAAAAATATTATCAAAAGTTCGAATATTTTATTCAAATTACAGTGTTAGTTTCTAAAGTACTTGGTCGATTTTAGTGATCAAAAAAAAATATTTTAGCAAATAGTTTGTATAAAATTTGCACTAAATATTGTAAATTGAACCTTTCTCTTTATATTTCATAAAAAATTTCCGCATTTCGATCATCCTATTCAAAATTAATTGAATTTTAATAAATATATGTTAAAGAGACTTCAATGATCGATCAGAACACAAATTTTTTACACTATTTTCATTTATCGCTAATAAATTGATTGTTAATAGAAATATTATTAAAAATATTCAAACTTGAAGTTGAGAAATGACAAAATGTTTATTTAAAATCAAAATAACACCCACAGAATATTTTTCTAAACTAGAAAATACTATTAACAAGTACGTAATTTTTATTCAAATGAACTAGTCGAACAAAATGGCAAATTTTCCTTATAATTATTAATCCACATCCTACAAACATATTTTTAAATCCATACAAACAATTTATAACTATCGTAAATTTATGCACAAACAATATTTAACACTCTTCTCACCCTAAATAAAATATTTTGACACTATCGTAAGATAAAATCTTTTTTAATAAAATGCCGCCATTAAAATACAGAAACATTTTAATCATCAAAATACATCAAATCGTTTTCAAAATTGACTACTTCATATAAATAAAATCCACAAATATTTCTTCACACAAAATTTGTGAAAAATTTTACTATTCCATATATTGAAACAAACAATTTACATTAACTTTATGTACATATAAAAATAGTTTCAAAACATTCCAAAAAACGAACGAAGAAGAGGAAAAAACAGTATATTTCAATAATTAAATCAAAGATCGAGTACTTGAATGGAAAGTATCACGTTTCGTGGCATAGAAAGGCATTTTAAGTGCAAGAGTGGTAACTTATTGGGTCGTTGATTGTGATGACATTGCCCTTCACTTGTCGATGGACCAAATCTCTTCTCATATACGACCTTGTAATACGGATTATTATAAATTAATGACAAAATTTAGGAAAAAATTTTTTCTCACACATTAACCGGAAAAAAAGCGACGAATTTTTTATGATGGGCACGTATAAAAGTAATCATTCAAAATGTCGCATATAATACACATGCAACCCTGTATTATTGTCGGGACATTTATATTTTGTAAAACCCAATCAGAAATTCCATATAAATTACACTGTTTATAATAATAAACTGCAAGCCCGTAAACAAAATGAACTAAATTAATCTAAATTACATAGTCAGCTACCTGAAGTGTATTACTAGTCGAGAAATTATAAGAATTTACTGTAATTTTTTTTGTTTTTAGAAAAATAACTGATATAATATAGTAGATAGTAGGTATATACAAGTAGTTATAAAACATGTTAATAGCTTCTGAATTTTAAACACGTTCATATATGATAGTTAATAAAGAGTCGTACTAGTGTATCCGGGAAATATTCATTCATGTGTAAAGAAATAATCATAGGGGGGAAGAAATATGCACTAGATCATACCTTACCGTTTTATTTTACTTATAAATAATAATTATTATATTGCTGTGTTACCACAAATTAAGGACTAAATTATAATCGAACAAGGTGAGAGTTGAATAAACTTTTAACTATAATAATATCGACAAAATTTTTATCATATTCATTTATAAATTTTCGATGTAATAAAGATTATAGAATAATAATAATAATATTTGTAATGTTAACAAGACTATTGTTAATAACTTTCTTATTCCCATATTAGAATTTTTCATATATATGTATATGTATACAAAGAAAAGTGAAATGATATATAAACTTTACCATAAAATTTTATTAAAAATTATACAATATAAATTGCTTTCACTGTTATATATAATGGGAAATGTTTATTATGAAAAATTTTCCAATTTGTGAAAGGGAAGGAAAAAATAAAATCCCTGCTTAAAGATTATTAATTATACATTTATTTAAATCATAATAATATGTTTGAAAAAGGTAAACCGAGCAAAACGAATCAATTTAAACACTTAGATATATATAAATCAATTAATTATTCAATGAATGGAACGTACAAACTGGTATGAAATTTACACAAAAACCAATTATTATTTACATCTAATTAATCCAGTAATTTTTTTTCGGTTTGAAATAATAAAAATCACACATACTCTAAATTATAACGACGTAATTATGTTTATAGAAAGTCAAGTTTAAATCATAACACTACCGTTACAAGAAATGATCTAGTAGTGGCCTTAATAATTTTTTAAAAGCCTTTAGGCGAATGAACAACAATAAGGGCACGAGCAAATTTTGTAATTTCTAAATCAAATTCAATTTGGTAAATATTTTTCATAAAATTTTCTTACAATTTCAAAAATATATTCAAAAATTTGATCTTTTTTTAGTAAATAAGATGGGGGACTTCAAAACAGCGACCAAAAAATACTATTTTTATTTAGCACATTATAAACAGATATATATTAAATAATGAAATATTATCAAAAATATTTAAATTTGATGTTAAGGAATGATAAAATGATTATTTAAAACTAAAATAACCATTAGTGAATGTTTTTCTAGTCTAGAAAATGATTTCAGCAAGAACGTATTTTCTATTCACATTAACACTGTTAATGTATTTAACACTATTAACAACTAAAATATCGAGTTAATTTTGGTAATAAAAAAAAAATAGTTTTGCAAATATTTTGAACAAAATTTTGATTGAATATTGTAAATTGAACCTTTCGCTTTATATTTCGTAAACATTTCAAAATTTTGATCACTACTTTTAAAATTATTTACATTAGAATGAATGCATGTGTTCCGGAGACTTCAACTAGCGATCAGAATACAAACTTTTTGCATTATTTTTTTTGAAAGCTAATAAAATGATTATTATTAAGAGTAGGTATTATTGAAAACATATAAACTTGTTATTAAGAAATAATAAAATGTTTATTTAAGGAAAAATCACTCTCTTTGATTTTTTTAATCTAAAAAGTATTATCAAAAATACTTATTTTTTAACATATTATAAGCTTTTACGATACTATGACTCAAATAAAACTAAAAAAAATATATATTTTAAAATATTTTTCAGACAATTTTGATTGAAATATTATAAAGTGAACCTTCTTCTTAAACATTTCATAAAACCATTTATAAATTACAAGTATTAAATAAATATTTTTAGCAAAAACTAACGAGTGTCACGCACTCTGCAACAAGCAAACACTTTTTGATATGGAAGTCATGATCGACGATAATTAATTAGTTAGACATAAAGAGCAGGTGCTGACCACCTCCGGGCCCACCACAGGATAGTTTAGAACAAGGATGCCATCGTGACACACGAATAATCACTTCCCTAATAAACGTTAACGAATATTTAATATTCATTCATTAATTAAATTTCTATATTATTTCTATAAACATTTTCTTTGGAAACTTGAAATATTTTTCTATCGATTTGTAATTAATTGTTTAACGTTTCCGGAGAATGAAAAATATCTATCTAACATTTTATAATATTATTATATGGTAGATTGGTAAATGCCTTTGGCTCAATGGTGTGTTACACACACACACACACATACAGTGTATAGAACGGCAAAATATTATCAGGGCCAATAACCTTGCTCTAATTCTGAATGTGCTTTTATATATTTTCATAAAATGATATGCCCGCAAGGAAGCAAGGAAGTGTGCCCAAGAAGAACACAAGTCAACTCTTTATACGTATCCATTTTGCTCCGGTTTTAATCGACCGAATGTAATTTCCTTAAGCGATTTTTATTATACAGAGTGAATCACAATAACATAAACAATTTTTGTTCAAAATTTGATCAACAAGTTCTTCTTTTATTGAAAAAACTTTCTAGAAAATTTAAGTCACCCCCCATATGTGTTTGTATAAGTTTTTTGCATTTTTCTCGAAAACTATACATTTTAACAAAAAATTTCAAGAGACAAAAAAAATTATTTTTTAAATTTTCTATCGAATGAGACTATTCAACGGGTACCTCAATAAGGCAAAATTAAAACTTATTATAGGGTGTATCCACCCCCAGTATTAGAACTACATGAAGGGGGCGGCGAATTCTTTTAAAATCTTACACAAACATTTGTTGAATTAAATAAAATTTTTGTGCGAAATTTCATTTTGATATCTACAGTATTTTTTGAAATATTAACGAAAAACTAAAATTTTTCATAAATATTCAACACCCTGTATCTTGAAAACGAATCAATTTCGTACAAAAGTTTATATAGATTTTTAAAAAAAAATTCACTCAAGAATCACCGTGTATACAATTCAGAGGCGCTGCTGTAACACCCTGTATACGATTTGATATTATAACCGTCAATGTTTTTTTTCTGTTCGTTCAAACTGCAATCTCGGCAAACAGCAGCACGTGTTTGCTTCTTATTTTCTACATCGTTCACTTGTAAATATACAGCATGATTAGAATTCATTTCGTTTTATTACTGTTTAATCAGGAAGCGATATGTTTAAAATTGTTTAATGTTTTATTTAATATGATAGGTATAAATATATTTATAGAGAAAGAGAGATGGAAAATTGCCAAGAGGAAATTTTACACTATTTTACAACATTGTACAGTTGATTTTTAATAAAATCTGTATCTTTCCAAAAAATAACATCCTAATGAACATCCATTAATCTATAAGTCATGTAATCAAGTTTGAAAACCTGGTCCTTTTCTACCCACTTCTAAAAACTCATAATTACTGTACGCATAAATTATCAATTTATTTAATTACATGATGGCGATAATAGTGTTCTTTTCAATGTTCTTTTTTTTTAATTTATAATAAAAACATTCTTTCAACACGTCGAAAATGTCAGATTAATTTATTTATACATGATCGATTCTTGAATGAAGTAAAAAACTATGTTAAATTATTGTCACCCTTAAGAAATTAATTATTTTTTAAATAATAAACGTTGTTTTTATGAATATACCATAAATGGAAACATTCATCCATATTTTAATTGATAACATATAATTTTCAGGATTATTTTCATTAATCGATGCAAATTTGTTTAAAAGCAGTTATCAATATCCTTTTTATTTTTCTATATAAAATAAAATAGATTAAGTGGGATTTTAAATTTACATTAAATTTACATATATAGAGAATTTTTAAACAATTTTATATATAAATAAATGTTAATATTATTAAAGTGAAATGTTAATCGTATTAATTTATTAAAATTATTAGAAACACAAACATTTAATTACGTGTGTCACTGAAAAAAAGGGCGTCGCAAACAGTTATAACAATCCTAACAAAAAAATAAATCAATAAACAAATCATGTACGGTATTTATAAAATAATTTTATATAAAATCCATAAACATGTCCAAGAAATCCACTAAAATTAGAACATCCTTTCACTCTAATAATTTTCATCTCGCGTATTATTATAATTTATAACTCTTGACACGTGTTCACCATTAACAGAGTTAAGAAATAAAAAAGCACAACGTCCATCCTTTCACACATAAACAATTTTATGTACAATAAATTAGTGCAAATTTACAAAATGTTCAAAAATATAAGAAAAAAAACCTATTTCTATAACTAAAAGAGAAAGAGAACTACTTTAGTACTTCCTAGAGAGCACAATATTATAATGATGATGATGAATGGTGTGATACCGCACCTTGTTGTTGTTATTTGTTGCAATAATATTACATACAAGTATATCTATATATATTAAAATGTGTGCACTACTTAACGGATGTTTTGATTTAGAACATGGGCGGAGAACCGTATAAATGCAGTTACAATATTTTAACTAATTTATTACAAATAATTATTATACAGTCATAAAATTTACTGGAGATAGTTTACGAAAACTCGTTATTATTTTATTATGTCTATACAGGGTGATGCGTGCTTTACAACCGAATTGACCCTATCCATAACGATTATAAAAGTATTTAACATTTTTTTACAAAATCAACATGAAATACGTTGATTATTTAGAAACATTTGATGAAAAAACGATAAATTCCCAAATAGGAAGGTCTTAAAGAAATTTGTTCAAAGTATGAAGTTCACATGAAATAATAACTTTGCTTTATTATGCATGGAGCTTTTTTACTTTAGGTACATGAAGTTCCTTATATTTAAACACTGGGCCACCCTGTACATAATGCGATTTCATAAATTAATATGCTCCCGTAAACCGAATTTAATTGCAATTTCTCAACAAAAAAAAAACAAGGACAATATTTGAATTTCTCGAATAAACAAGTTCGTCGCTTATTCACCAATTGGAGTCTCCAAAAATGATTCAAATCACTTCAAACGAACACAATTAATACTTTACTGTTAATATTTTCATATTACTATCTATTTATGTGGTTATTATTATTCAAATTTCAGTATAATAAAACCAAAACCCATATTATAACAAAGGCAAGTCTTTCACAAAATAATATTTTATTGTATAATTCAAGTGCAAATAAAATATATATATAATATATAATAGACTTTCTCTTATACAAAAATTATAATATTACAACAAAATATAAATATATTATGTGTTAAATTATATGAAAATTGTAAAAAAAATATTTCACTTTCATTTATAACGTCTAAAAGTGAGAAAAATTCACTTATATTGTTATGCAAATTAAAATGAAAACGAAAATATTATATTATATAGCATTAATTGTTTGTTTTTGATGTGATTCTCAAGTTCACTTTTCTTTAAACATTGTAATATTATAAACAATAGAAATAATATTTTAATGCACGATCAAAAATGTCACGATTTTCAGTAAAATTTTCTTCTATATATAAGAAAATAAAAATATAATATGTAAGTCACGATTTGTTAAACGGTGAAACAATTTTTTTTGAAAAATTTAACTTTACAATAATGAATCGTGTTACTATCATACTTGTCGATCAATAGTCATCAATCATTCCATTTATCTATACGTATATATGTGAAAAAAATGAAAAATAACGATTCAAAATGAAAAACTATATATGCACCTGTTTTCAATATAAAATCAACACATTCTATTTTGAAAATTAGAACAAAAACACTTTCAAAACAAATTTATAGAACGTGCCAATTATTAATAGTCACGATTTTCATTAAATGCGTAACGAAATTACATTATTAGAATGGAAAAGCAAATGAAAATTGAATCAATTTTCAATAAACTGGTTCAAATTTTGTAAAAAAACGTTCAATATGCCATGCATTTTATTAGGTTATAATAAAACGTATACAGAGTGTTCCAGAATAATGTCAGAATTGTTTAAAGGGTTTTGATTCGTTTTTAAGATACAGGGTGTTAATATTTTTTAAAAAGTTCTCTAGATATCAAGACGAAATTTTGTACAAAAATATAATTTCATTCAACCAAACGCATTCAACGAAATGCACGCCATCAGTTTTTAAATTCACCCCATTTAGACATTGTTAAATGCATTCGTTTGATAGAAAATTTAATAAGGAATCTTTTATCTCTCTTGAACTTTTTTGTTTAAATGTGTCATTTTCGAAAAAAATGAGAAAAACTTAAAAGTGTGCAGTTTTCCGCAATTTAAAAATTTGCAGTTTTCAGTAATTTTAAAATTTAAAGAGATGTCTCCACCATCAAAACTAGTATAACTAAGATTGTGCCGTTATTCTGAAACACCCTGTACATATTAGCCTTAAGATGTATACCAAAGAATCTCATATTATTATAAAATTAAACTTGTTTATTATTGAAAAACATAAATAACAAAATTATTTAAATTTATAACCTAGACAAGGTTATTCTTCTGGACGTAAACATTTTTTTTTCTTTTTCAAACAAAATCATATATAGATTTCTTTTACTCGGAAACTGTTTTATATATGAAACTTGTGTTGATTAAATCATGAAAATTAGTTTCATGTTTTATAATTGGAAAATAAGTGAAGAAAAGATTAACCACTCACGACCTTAGCTACCGTTGCTTTTTTGCTCCACTAATCTCTATAATTGTATATTTATATATACTCTTCAAAAATTATAATTATTTTGTTATACCTACATATAAACGTAAATACCTACATAAACGACCATTCTAACTATTAGATTTAATTTTTTAAAACATTTTAATTAATATTTGAAACATTCGTTCAAAGATATAAACGAACTTGTTTTTAATTGCAATTATTAAATGTTAATTAATTATTACTTTTTGTATATTATTTTCAATAAGATACAATTAAAAACAACACACAGTATTATTTTAATGTAATTAGAAAGAGAGTGCAAGTGAAAAAGCCATGTTGGTCATTTTTCCATTCTTTTCATGGCATTTCATTTATTATACAGTAAATTAATGATATTTGTAAGAAAGAAAATTGTATCAATTTATATTTCAAAAAAAAAAAAGAAAAATAACTGAATTCTAGTTTGCTACTGAAATGATGATGATGATGGCTGTAATAATGAGAGATTAAATTTTTATTGAGGTCCAATTCTAATTAAAGTGTTTCTGTTTTTGGAAATGACAACTAATTAAATTTTATTTTTTAACAAATAAAACTGGTTCTCTCTCTGCTTTTCAAAAGAAATGAATTATACATGTTGTGTGACTGAAAAAGGGTTTAAAGTGTGAATTATCGAAATGATAACAAAAAAAACTATTTATAATATTCATTATGGAATCTTATCGATATTCATTTAAAGTCCACACTAGTTTTTTTAATGGCTCTAAAAGCTACTTGTCTTTTTCTATTATTTTATACATTTTAGATAAAATATATTTCAAAAAAAAATTAGAAACACACACAAGACATTTTAACAGATTTAAAAGTTTATGGTTATTTAATTCGAACAGAAATTTAAATAAATGTTGCAATCCATATATATTTTAATTTATTTATTTAAGTGTATCCAATTAAATATATATGTATGTATTTGAACAAAATTTACATATTTAACGAATATTTATACACATAAAATTGCAAACTAAACTTAACGAAAATTTTCTAAAAGGCGGTAAAAGATTAAAGGTAAATATAGAAAAGAAAATGCAAACATTTCTAATAAATTTTTTTCTGAAAGAATTTTTATATAATATTAATTCGTTCTTCCTTTAACAAACTATTTGATTAAAGATTTAAAGAAGTAAAATTATAAATTTTAATTTCATCGGATTATAAAAATAACTTTTGACTGAAAAATATTTTAATACTTATTAATGTGGAAAAGGGACAATATGATAAATTCCAACTTAATTAGAATATTTATTATAAATTTTTCGAACCAGTTCAAAAAAACAAAAAACCAATCACGCAATTATATTTTATTTATTATAAGAAAAAAGAATAAAAATATATTATCTCAACACTTGGTATATGCATCTGTCAATGATTTATCTGAATGAAATTTATTAGGTAGAAAAATTTGCATTATTGATCTCTTTCCACATTTATTTATCGTGCTTTTATATTATAGTTAAAAATTAAAATTGTCCTTCAAATAAATAAAACAACTGAAGCAGACAATATTTCCACTATATAAACCATATAATCATTTATTCTAATTAATTTATGCATAAATTTTAGTTTTTCATATATATAATAAAATAATAACTTATAACTACGTCTTAAACCAGTTTAATTGCGAATTTATTATAATAAATGCAATATATTTAGAATTTTCGAAATTGAAAATATTTCAACTATTTTATATACAGAAAATTACGTATCTAATTTATGGGATATTAATTAATAAATTTAAGAAATATATTAAGTTATCTATTTTTGAATAAATCAATAAATATGACTTTGTTGAATTGGAAATTTAATACGTAGGCACACTTTCACCAAATAAAAAAAAGAAAATTATTTATAATATGTTTCCATCTATTGCCATCTAACGGTACAAACGCGATAGTAAATTCAAATTTGGAGATAATTTGAAGATATAAAAAGCGGGAAATTCAAACTTACATCATCATCGTCCAATTGACCATAAACATCGAGTTTATCAATCCTTATTGTACCTTGAAATGGATAACATAATGATCCTTGGGCAATTTGTGTATTTGTCCATACAGATACTTCTGGTTCATTACGTCTATTATTATTTATTGTCTGACGTATGCACAAACTAAACTCTTGCGGTATCAAAACACAAGTCTCCATTTTTCAAAAATCTTTATTTGTTGTCAAAAAAATATCAACAATCCAATAAAAAATTCAAAACACAACAATTTTAACAAAAACAAGTGGATGAAACATTTTGCTCAATTGGCTTCAGATCAGGTGTATAGAATGTCACAATCTAAATTTTTTTTTGTTATTTAATATTTATCGCGATTAGATATATTTGTTATTATTATTTATTATTGATCTAGTGACCGCAGCCTTGCTTGAATGGCACTGAACTAACATTGACCCTCACAAGTCTTACCTCTACCTTAAGTCCCCACCCTCATCAACACGTGGTCGTATTATACCAGCAAAAGCAGCAGCAGCGGCAGCAGCACAGGTAGACTATATATTTCTTAAACAGGTGCCACACTCGCTACTTACACATGCACACAAGTGCTTTTATGAACTACTTAAAAGAGAGAGAACGAAACAAAGAGAGGAAAAACGCACAATATTAATGAATTTCTGAAAAATTTTTGTTGGAGACTTTAACGAGCACGCAGAACGCATACGTTCGTTTATTATCCTGAAATTTCCTTTAAATTTTCCATAATTCCGATGAAATTCATTTGAATATTATTAGATGATTAATAATTAGACATTGAACGTGTTTTTCTTATATTTACATATAAATTATAAAATCCTTTTGGGTTTTCCATTGTTTAGTAATTTTTCTCACAATATACACAGCAGTGGCGTTTTTTTCTTTCTTTTTTAAACTTAATTAATACATAATTTTTTTGTGTTTTGCATATCCTCTACATATGTATAATATTAAATGTAAATTTAATTGCACTTAATCTTTAGTTTATAGTGGCTATTATAAATTTATTTATTATAAAATTAGTAATAACTATTTAATATTTATAAAGGAATTAACTAGCTCGATTTAGTAATTGTTTTTTGTTTTTATTAAACTCAATTGGTTTATTGAATGAAAGCAATTTCGATCAAGTACATACAATGTTATACTATAATAAGTACAAGAAAAGTGAACCTCCTCATTTTGCACCTGCTTCCTTCTTTCTACTTGGTTCTGCATGGTACAAATAAATGTATACCTATATTTGTATAATATGAATGTAGGTATAGCCACTTACTTGGATAGGTGGAGAACTTTTCAACGAATCAAAACTTGTTCCAAGTATTCAACATCGACCAATTGCTTTTATAAACCAGCCCATCTACTAGTTATATAATACAGGTTTCATATATACGATCTTGCTATATAATACGAGTATGTGTATAAAAATAAATAGAGAAAGAATGAATCAATAAAGGAAATAGCAGTTTAAAAAAAAATGAAAACAATATTTGGAATGCGAATGCCCGTTTTCATTAAAAGATTATCAATTTTTACAAGCACATTTTGTTAACACACAGGTATTATACGTACCTACACTACAGGACCAGCTACTATTATGTTAACAAAAAAATCTTTTTTCTATTAGTGTAGCTAAAACGTTCTAGTAAAAAGCAATTTCTAAAGTGATGACAAAATAACATAATAGCGAAATCTCATTACGATTCATTCATTAATAAAATATTTATGGCTATTTAAAAGATTCAAAAATTTTAGTTAAAAAGAAAAATTTCAAATGCCGATTCTGGAAAAGCTACTTGTCCAAATTCAATTCTGTAAACTAATTTTCATTCAGTAGGCCATATTTCATTTAAAAACACTTTTAAACGAACTTTGTTTCAGATTTCAGAAATTCTTGGAAATTTAATTTTTTATTCAACTTTTTTTAAGTCATACCTATGCATATACGCAAATTTTCAAACAGTCGACATTTCGTTTTTAGTACAGCTTGAAACTTCTAATAAAAAGCAATTTATAGAGGAATGTTGAGAAAATGTATTGGAGAAAATTCATTAGGATTCATTTATAGTTTAAGAGATATGGCCATTTGATTTTTTTAATATGAAAAATTTTTTTGGTTTAACATTAATTGCAAATTGTGACTAAACTACTTACAAGTTCCAGATGGACAACTGACACCTTGGTTGAATTTCTCTTGTGCATTTCCATTAAACAGAATAGGTAATTGTTTTGTCAAAATTTGCAAAAAATGTTTTTCGAGAAAAAAACTCGACTGAATCCATAATCCATAATAATTTCACACAATTTTACGAAATTTTTCATAAAGGTCACGCATTTCAATAGATACGACGCATCTAAATGATACCTACTGGTTTTCTTCTACAATTATTATTTGTCATTTGATGAACACTTTTATGAAACCATGCTTTTTTTTCGTTGGTCCAAAAATGAGCTACAATTTTTCTTCTGTGATACCTAGATCTTTTAAATTTAGTAGGTAAACGAATTATAAAGTCTATATGGATGTGTTAATAATCGCGTATAATATCAAAAAAAAAACTGTTACTAATAAATTTGACTATTAAAAAAAATGGAAAAAAAATTTACAAAAGTTTCAAATGCAGTTTTTTCAAAAACTAAATTGAACTAAACTCCAAATTGAAATCTGCTAACGGATTTTGACATACCTACTAAAACTAATGCCCAAGTTAATTAGAAACAACACCAAACACAACATTTGCAAAATTTAAATTTTCGACCCTCCAAATGACGAAAAAACTGAAAAATCTAAAAAATTCAAAATACCTAGATTTATTTTAAATCCATTTTCGAAAAACCACGCTTATAGGTATTTATCTTTATTATAAAAAACAATCATTTAATTTATTTAAAAAAAAATGAAAATTTTTCGACATACCTAATAATCATTTCAAAATTCAACATTTCTAGTCACCAAAACAGAATTTATCAGTAAAAGGAGCTAAAGGTCTCGTACTCTCGGTATGCTCTATTCGCTAATAAGATTCCAACAGGCATTTTATCGTAGGCAACCAACTAAACAAATAAAAAATCCTTGAAACAATTTGTACCTATTTTGTACACATAGACATAACAAAAGCAAAAGATTCCAGTAATTAGTTGGTTCATTACGTAGTCAAGAGTCAAGACGAATATTTTAAAAGCAATAGTAATGAGTATAAACGGTCGTGCCTTACATTATGTCTTCAAAATACCGAATCGTAAAGAAACATCTCGATTTTATCGAGAAATATTGGGTATGCAAGTATTAAGACATGAAGAATTCAGTGAAGGTTGTGAGGCCACTTGCAATGGGTAATTAAATTAATTAAGCAACAATATATGTATTTTTTAATTCGAACACTTGATAGACCCTACGCTGGACGTTGGAGCAAAACAATGGTCGGTTATGGTCCAGAAGACAATCATTTCGTTGTTGAATTAACATACAATTATGGAATCAATTCATACGACCGTGGAAATGATTTCCAAAGTATAACAATACGTAGTAAAGAAGCATTGGAACGTGCAAAACAACAAAATTGGCCTATAATTAATAATAATGTATTGGAAGCGCCTGGAGGCTATCGTTTTGTAATTATAAATGAACCACAACCGTCCAATAAAGATCCTGTTGAAAAAGTGACATTATCATCATCAAATCTATTGAAATCCATTAATTACTGGAACGGAATCCTTGGTTTAACAATTTTTGATCGTACGGAAAATTCTGTAGTATTAGGTTTCAAAGAAAACGAAACCAAATTAGAATTAGTCGATATTGGTAAACCAGTTGATAGAGCGAAAGCTTACGGCCGTATTGCATTCTCTTGTCCACATTCTGAACAAGAAATCGTCGATCAGAAGATACGCAACAGTAACCAAACGATTTTGACACCGTTAATTTCTTTGGACACACCTGGAAAAGCGACTGTACGTGTTATAATACTTGCCGATCCTGATGGACATGAAATTTGCTTTGTGGATGATGAGGCTTTCAGGGAATTGTCAAAAGTGGATCCGGAAGGAGTGAAATTGTTAGATAGATGGATTAAAAAAGAAGAGTCTTAATATGTTCCAATTTTTTATAAAAAATTTATTATAAAATAATATATTTAATAAAAACAATAACCGTAACCAAAATAAAAAATCTTTTTAATTACAATTTACTCTTACAGTTAACATAATTCTGCCAATTAACAATATCACGCCACCATTCAGGCCTTGAATGTTGTTTACTTAATATCGTTTTTTCTAAATGTTGGTAAACTTGTCCATCAGAATTTCCTAATACGGAATTCAGGATAAAATCAGGTGGTGCAATTGCATCAACTAATGATATAGCTTCATTTTTTAATTCAACACATAATTGTAAAATTGTATCTTGTACAATATTTGTACTAATACCATAATTGCCTTGATAAAAAGTGCCCAAATGTTGTTTTTCAATCGAAAATAAACCATATAAAGTAAATAACTTCAATAAAACATTTTTTATTGCTAAATCAGTACTTTCATTGATTTTATCCAACATTTTGCGCAATATAAAATATTGTATGTATGCAATACTCAATTTTTTAGCATAAAATACCTGGCAATCATTCTTTGCAGAAAATAAATCTTTTCCAGACTTTAAATTCTTCTCCAATTTCTCATTAGTTTGCATAAATAGATAACAAACTAGCCATTGATATGCCGAAATAATGGTTTGAGGATCCAAAATATTCCCATCATTGTATTTGCTTTGTAAAATTGTAAAAAAATTTGTTAAAAAATCAATTGAATGTAATGGTGTTGTGATTTCTTCCTTATTTTGTATTTTTGGCCAAAATTTCAATAGAAAATTACTAGTTTGTTGTATTAGTACATGATTTTCACCTTCGTATGTTAAATTTGCATCGTGATCGTTGCGAATTGATCCCAAACCCGCAGCTGAACAACGAAATCATAGCATTTTTTGTACAAATTTTTTTGTTCAACTTATAAAAACATACCTTTCAAATAACCATGTCCTCCACAACATTCTCTGCACTCTTGTATGGCTTCTTTCATCGTCCAACCACAAACTGGCTTTGAAGCTGATGAAATACCATGCAATTCCATACCCAAATCGCCTAAATTTGCCTTATTACTACCCGTTAGTGAATCCACAATGAATCCAACTAATGTTTCGGATAAAAATGAACCAAAAATACGGAAAGCGTAACAAGCAGCCAAATACGGCAACAACCTATATTGCTAAAAACACCATTAAAATGTTAAGAATATAAAATTTTGTTTATTTTTATGTAAATTTACATGTGATTGATATTCTATTAATGGAATTTCAGTATTTTCATTAGGACCAAACTGTTTCCGTACAGCTGCATATCGTAAAGCAATTGTTATTGCTTTAACACCCATTGCTTCAACCATTACTGTTATATTAACTCGTCCAACACTTAATGAGCCCAAAGAGGCACCATGCCGTTTATTCGGATCTTTAATCTGTGTTATATATTCACCATTTTCATTAACATCTCCAACTTTATTCAATAAATTATCGCGTGGGATGCGATAATTCTTGAACATGACAAATCTTAAATGAAATTCATTTAAGACACATAAAAACAAACTTAAAATTATTTGATTACCCATTGTCGATGCCATTTAGACCGATTTTCTCCCCCATATCACCTACAATCACACCCTTATGAGGTAATAATGTTTGTGGATCACGAATTGGTACAACGAATATATGTAATCCATAATTTACATTATTTAATATCAATTGGGCATAAACTATGGCATGACTAGCCATCTGCCCTAGGGCTCCAACCCAGCATTTAGCCGCACCGAAGTCTGGTGAATTCAAAATAAATTCCTGTGTTGTTTTATCAAATGTTGCCTTCGTTTGCATGCCACGAGCATTACTTCCATGTGCGATTTCCGTTAATGCATAACAACCGTATATTTTCCCATCTAAACTGTCTTCCAAAAATTTTGAATGCCTTTCAGAGCCCATAGACATTAATACGGTAGTAAAAAGATTGTTGCTAACAGTTGATTTAATGTAAGATGATGGTGTAAATTGTACCAAGATTCGCGCAATTTCCGGCGATACTCGATAATTGTTTAAAATTTTATCTTGTGATAATAATTCACTGGTTTTTAATACAAAAGCTTGTCTGGTAGCTCGTCGACGTTCTTCATCGAATGTAAGATTTGGTCTTGGTTTAAATTCAGGATGATTTTGTAAATAATCGTATAGTGCATTCTGAAAATAAACAGTTTAACCATAATTTTAGTATTTGTAGTTGTTCTTACTTGATATTTAATAATTTCTTCAGAATCAATGAAGACTTTTAGCTTTTTCCAGTCGAAAGTAGCTCGTTTTCTATAAAAATCCAATGGCCCCATATTACAACTCAACACTTTAGTAAATATTTGTAAAAGTATAAATTTATATTTATAAAGTTCAAATTCCACTTATTATCTTCTAATATACATTATTTATGTGATTTTATTGAGGGCTAGTATAATGTAAAAAAATGGGTCACTGTTAATTATTATAAAATAGTGGCGCACTCTTAAGTTCAAATTAAAACAATTGGAAAAAATTGGAACACAAATTATTTGACTATAATTAACATTTAAAATTAATTACTATCATCACTAGCTTCATTTTGATTTAAATCAGGGTCCAAATTTAATTCCGATATGTTTTGTTGTTGATTTTCTGTTGATGGTTCTTGTTTGATTTTTACACGTTCGTTTTGTTCTTCAGCCACACACTTTAAATTTAACCATTCAATGTTAGTACGCACTATTTCATCGTCCAATTTTTTCAGAAGGTCTAAAAGGGTCTTTTCGAACGTTTTTAAACGTTGAACTTCACGAATATCGTAATCCATTTATGTACTTTTCTAAGTTTGAGAAACATAACCTAAGATTTGAAAAAAAAAACGCATTATTATTTCTCTGTAGTTTATTTATAAAATATCATCAGTTAGTTTTTAAATTCAAATACAGATGTTAAGTACTTGCTTTTACGAACAAAAATACGAAAAATAATTCCTACTACAATTTTTTAATTGATTATCCAAGGATGGATCCCGATGAAATAGAATTTTTAGCAGAAAAAGAACTCATTAGCATCGTCCCCACGTTTAATGAACAAGAAATTAATTTAATTACAGGGGATGTAGGTCCTTTCATAGCTGGTTTACCAGTAAATGTTCCCCTTTGGATGGCACTAAACTTGAAACAACAACAAAAGTGCAAGATTTGTTGCCCTGATTGGATGGAAATTGAAATATTGGAAAAAATTAAAACAGATGAGATTGCCAATGGGTATTTATTTACAAAAACTGAACTATGCAATGTAAAACTCTTCATTTTATAGATCATTTCAAAAAATGCCTTCTGAACACTATATAATTATATCAAAACTGTTACTTGGATTTGCATCTGATGATATTCCACGCGCAGATGAAATACGAACCTTAATTAAAGATATTTGGGACATAAGAATGTCGAAAATCCGTTCATCTATGATGGATAAAGTAGTAAAGGATAATCCAGATGCCTCAAACAACAGAAATACCAGTTCCTATGCTTCAGTTTCAGTAGAACATTTAACATTAATGGAAATTAACTCAATTCGACCGTTTCTTCCACACACGTTAGACCAAATTTATAGAATAAAAATAGTAAGCCGCTTTTTAGATAAAAATTACCTATTTTTCACTGTGATTTCTTTCTTCTAGACGGAAAACCAACATCTCACTCAATCTTTGACTACTACAACGTTCTCTCACATGAGAAATTCATCTTCATTTATTTAAGCACATTTGTATTGTTCATTAAACGTATTATAACAACTTGTTGAATATTTTGTTAAAAATTGAGGTTATATATCTCCAACTTATTTTTTTACATTTTAGTATTAAATAAATTAATAGAAATATTATTTATGGTAAAAGTACGTTTTTTAATTAATTTTTCACTGCTTTTTATCGAAATAATTTAAAATTTATCATTAAAATAAAAAATTACAGTAATCTGTAGTTTTTGGCCTAACCCCACTTTTCATATATAAGATCATTATTTTATTAATTTATTTTTAATTTAATTTTAATATTATGTGGTTATTTGTGTAAAAATTAAGTTATGTCGAATAATGAAGAGTTACAAAATGAAGAACGGGAAGTATTATTGTCCATATATGACGGAGATGAATCTTTCAAACAAATCGACCCAAAAACCTATCAATATAAGGTAAATCACACGAATTTGTTCCCCTTCATCTAAAATAAGTATTTTCAGTATGGTGAAACAGATACAATGAAATCGTTCCTGCTGGAGATAAAATGGGGCGAAAATTATCCAACAGAGTTACCAATATTTAATATGGACACGTTTTACAATCGCCACATGTATGTTTCATCCAAAAAAGATGTAGCACATCTATTTAATTGATAAAATTGTAGAATAGAACCTTTAAAAAAGAAAATAATGGAAACAATAATGACTGAAGCAGAGCAATATCTAGGAATGTCGATGACTTATTCACTATTTGAATACGTTAAGGAAAAATTCGATGAACTAATCGCTGAACAACCCGAAGAAGATATTATAAATCGTTTAGATGTTGATAAACAGTGCGTTATCGATGATAAAGATACTAGTGTTAAACGTGAGAAAAAAGAACATTTAACAAAAGCACAAAAACGCCGACAATGGAATCGTCTCGATACGAAAGGTGAAAAACCACGTGGTTGGAATTGGGTAGATATTGTTAAACATTTATCACAAACTGGTGGAAAAAATGATACAACAACAACACCTACAACATAATAAACAATAAATTTATTATAAATTTTTGTTTATAAAATGTTTCCATTCAGTTCTCCATTCACCAACTTTTAATGATTGATTATCTGTTTTCCATTCGTTTATATGAAGAGCCGTGAAAAACATTTCCAATTCTTGATTAAAATATTCATTAAATTCACCTAGAATATTATTTGGTAGCATCGCAAAACCTATTTGATTTTTTTCGTAACGATTCAAGAATGTGTTTAATCGAGTTATTGGTGTAGCTCGATTTAATTGTCTTTTAGAGAAAATATCCTATAAAACACAAAAAAGTTAATATATTATAGGTAATATTATCATAATTTTTACCAATTCTAATCCGTTATAGATACAAATAGCAATTGCTAGACAAGTTGCATGAAAATATCCTTCTAAAATGTCTTGCGAACTGATTTTATTCTCGAATGATATGTAAATAATTCGTTTTTTTAAATCTACACCCAGAAAATAACGACGGTTCATATAATGTGTGAAAATATTATTAAAATCAATTAATTTTGACTGTTTTAAATGGTTTCGTATGGATTCTCCAAGATATATATCAAATCCGCACATCGTTTTCACTAAAAATCGGAAACTTATGTTACATCAATTTGGTTTTATCTTGATTTTTTCAAATAATACCTTTTTTCTCAAATCCTAATATTAATGCTTCTTTGGCGTTTACCTTATGCGGGGATAATACAGTTCCAATGTTAAAGTACGTTTTTAACACAATTGCTAGTCGTTGATTGTTAAAAGTACGGAAAATTAACGATTTCACAGCCATATAATTAGCAAAAATATGAAAAATCATTAGTACACCAACAAAAACCCATGCTAAACTAAAGGAACAAGAGTTTCTGTAAAAATTTTATACTAGTTTCAGTTAAATTAATTACACTGAATCTTCAAACAAATTTAATAGAAAAATACTGGAAAAACTTGCTATTAAGTTTACTAATGTTTCTTGACTACCATCTTTGGCTGATATTTCAGCTGAATTTCCTTTAATTGCTTGATGGTGAGTGATTGTAGCTCGTGTAGCCCCACCAGCTATACCCACCTACAAAACAACCCGTAGTATAATTTATTTTGTGCATTTTTAAATGGAATAAAATACAATTGCTTTCATTGCAGTTGTTAAACACAAAATGTGCATAGAATACCCGTGAATAAATGGTAAAAACAGTTCAATTAGCATTGCTAAATCGTTTAAAACATCAGCAAATAATCGCCACTGTTTACATTCCGAGTCGAGACAGTTTCCTTTCCACCAAGCAAATAAAATTCTGCCCCACATTCCTGTACCGTCTTTCATAATCCATGTGATTGTGGCCGATAAAGCTGATGCTTCTGCATCACCCACACCAACTCCTTTCAGAATTGCACGCGTTGTAAAGGCACTGGTAATTGTACTACAAAATGCTTGTAATGTATCCCATATTTGGTATCGAAGATAGTCTTCGCTCACGCTGTCTGGATAACCATAAGGTAAAAGAACTTCAGTAAAGAAACCGCTAAAGTATCGTAACGTGCTCCGCGATTTTATTTCAACAACTTCATTGTTAACTGTGAAAACATGAAAAAGGGGGCCCAAATATGAGGTTATATAGATAAAAATATAATTATTACCTCCTTTCGCTAAATAAAATGTATCTCCAACGGATCCGTATTGTTCTTTAATTAATATTTCATTGGTTGGCATTTTAAAAATACTGTATTTGGAAACGATTTTTATATATTCTTTTATAAATTTGACAAATTACATACTAGGCAACCAAGATTTCGTTCAATTTCGTTGTAAAAGTTTTAAATGTCGCGCCGCCAGTTTATAGATTAGCGCCACATTAGCGCCACATACTTTAAAATAAATATATACTGTTGAAGTCACACTGCGCATCTCTACTGAGTGGAAAATAACAGTGGATAGGAGATGTGTTATTTTGGTCGCCATTTTCGTCCAGCTTGTCAAACTTTATCCAAAAGTTCAAAATATTCAAACAACAGAGCGAGAAAATTTAAATATAAACAATTTGATTGTCGTTTAGTTTTTCGTTTAGTTATATGTAGTTATAGTGTTCAGTGGACAATTTTTAATAGACAATAATTAGTTTTAAGTAAATTTAAAATGTCGAAGTGCATTGTAAAGGATTGTAAAAATTACCCAAAATTGTGTAGTGATCCTTTAATATCGTTTCATAGGTAAGTTGTTTGTACGTTGTACGTTGTAAATGAAAAGTACCTAATCTTAATATTTTTATGTTTTTAAAGGTTACCAAAAAACGAGTTATTTTTGAGAGAATGGCTCAAAAGTATAAATGAGGAGGGTACAAAATATTCGTCAAATAGGCGAATATGCTCAGACCATTTTGATGTAGATGATTTTGTTTTTATTGGAAGAAGAAAAAATTTAAAACCAAATGCAATTCCAAAATTAAAATCTGTACAAAATTCGGCTTTGTTGTCAAGCGCACCAACATCCCATAATTTTAATTTTACCATGCCAAACAGTGCTCTATTGCAAATATCGCCAAAAAAGGTTGCAATGCTGTCGGAATCGCTAACGTCAGGAGCAGAAGAAGTGGAAAACATTTTATTGAATGTTTCTGCAGTACCTACTACATCGAAAATATTTGATGAAGAAAGTTCGAGTAGTCTTAGCACTGTAGTTGATGAAGACACAAAGGTTAAGAAGAGGCACACATTAAAAAGACGTCGCCAACAAACTGTACCAAGTACGCAGAGTTTAACAAGCTCAAGTTCCGGCGTACGAAGAAAAAAAATTCGTTTTGAGCATGCATACGCGTATGTTTAGGTATATCATACATATGTAACACATTTTTAAATGTTTTTTTTTAATTTTAGAATAACTCCTTCCACGTTGTTGAAGAAACAAAGGAAGCTTGCTTCAAGCTTGAAAAAAAGGTCCTACAAAATGTATCAAGCCAACAAACAACTAAAGCAACTTAAAAAGAAAGTTACATCTCTTAAACAAATTATTTCTGATTGTAAAAAGAATAATTTATTATCTACCAATGCGTTAGAGCACATAAGTCACCTGGGAGATGTTCCATCCGCAATTATAAAAAGGGCAATAAGGGCAGTGAATGCAAAGACTACACCAAGAACGCAAATACCTGAAGAGTTGCGAAAATTTGCATTCACATTATACTTTTATAGTCCTAAAGCATATAATTACGTGCGAAATACATTTCACTTAGCCTTACCAAATCCAAGTACGATTCGTTCGTGGAAAACTGGAGTAAGTTGTGTGCCAGGCTTTACTTCTGCTGCTTTTGCAGCGCTAAAGCGAAAATCAGAAGAAGCCAAAAATAATGAAAAACGTATTATTTGTTCACTTATGCTTGACGAAATGTCTATAAAAAAGCAAATAGACTACGATGGAACGAGGGTTTGGGGTTACACCGACATAGGAATAAATAGTCCAAGTGAAGAATCGGAGCCAGCGACGGAAGTGCTTGTTTTAATGGTTGTTTCTGTGAACGCTGCTTGGAAAATTCCTATAGGCTATTTTTTAATTAAAGGAATGACAGGTGAAGAGAAAGCAGCTTTAATAGAAGAAGCATTAATCAGATTAAATGATATTGAAGTGGAAATTACTTCAATTACATGTGATGGTCCATCGGTAAACTTCACAATGTTTTCTGTTCTCGGTTGCAATTTTGGAGATATTAATTCACTGAAAGTCTTTTTTTATCATCCCTCTGATAGAACAAAGAAGGTTTATGCAATTTTTGACACTTGTCATATGCTAAAACTGGCCAGAAACTGTTTGGCAACGAATAAAGTTTTAATTGATGGCGATGGAAACTACATAAAATGGAGTTACATTGAAAAATTGTTTCAATTGCAAGAGGATGAAACTTTGAATCTAGCCAACAAGCTAAGTAAAAATCACATCTTAAATTGGACAAAATTAAAAATGAAGGTGAAACATTAAATGTACATATGAGCAAGGTTTTTTTAACAAAATTTTTATTTTAGGTCAAGATTGCAGCTCAGACTCTAAGTAACAGTGTTGCAGAATCACTAGAGTTTTTAAGAGTAGATATGAGACATCCCGACTTTTATAATTGCGAAGGGACCGTTAAATTTATTAGGACAATTGATAAAGTTTTTGATATAACAAATTCTCGCCATCCATCTGCTAAGGGATATAAAAGTGCGCTTAGACCAGGTAGTCAGCACATATGGGGACCATTCATTGACGAATCAATCAAATATATGTGCAACTTAAAAGATGCTCAGGGAAATACTTTATGTTATACAAGAAGAAAAACTAGTTTTCTGGGATTTATTGTTTCACTAAACTCTATCAGAGAAATATTTAAAACGTATGTAATGGAAAAACAATATCTAAAATATCTCTTGACATACAAATTTAGTCAAGATCATCTAGAATTGTTTTTTTGTGCTATAAGGTAAAATTGCTTAATAATTATACTTTTTAAATATTAATTATATATTCTCATAGATCTTCCAACGGATGGAATAACAATCCTTCGGGATTACAATTTATGCGTAGCTATAGAAATTTACTTATAT